>JXXB01006811.1:0-10561 GCA_000956275.1 Anopheles koliensis
ATTTTTCTCGGACCGTAAGACATTTTTTGTGGTTCTTTTTGCGCAGATTCTTAGGTGATGAGTAGTAGAAGCCCCTAGTTCAGGTTTGGTTTCGCTAAGTTTTTCTAAGCCTGACTACGGGGCATTCAAAGTTAAAAAATAGTCCAATTTTTTTTAGGTGTCGGGAAAAGAGTGACTGCTACTGTAATTAATAGTTGTTACAAACAATTTATTACTCCTATGCAGCGTGCATACCTGCCAGAACTATATGTGCACGATACTACTTGAAAACAATACTTTATATTTATTAAATACAAAAATCAAGTGTGCATAATCTATGTGTACTCAGTATATCCCAAGATTCAACAAAAATTATTCGGTAAATCTTGTTTTTTTGAAAGGAGACAACAATTCTGTGGCGCTACTACCAGAACACTCCTTCTCCTTTTCCCAGAATTCCCCTTCGTGTCATGCCATTTCCCTTCTCTTCCTTTATTTGCTATTCACTGTAAAACTGGGAGTTTCGCTCGCGTTTGCTCTCGTATCCACCGCTTCGCCGTTAGGAACTGGGAAAAAAAAATAAAATGGCCGAAGGATTTTGTGCCGACTAAGCTAAACTGTCGATCGCACACTCGTATAACGCACACGGAGAAACATTTTGAGGACTGTGGTCGATAACAAAAGCACTTGAAAACGAGACATTCGTGGATGTTTCTCTTTCATTCGAAGCAACAGGAATACCAAGAACACGTAGAGCGGGATAGAGGACGGGAAACTATATATTCAATACAAGTAATCACATCCTTTTTGCCGATAAAAAGTTAATGTGGAGAATAGATTATCAACTATAGCCAACATAACGCGATATTTTGCGTATTATATACATTTTACAGAATATTGTCCTTCCCGAAATCCCAAGAAAGGGCAGTATATTGTAAGCACAAACGCACACGAACATTTCCCAAGGACAGAAAGCCGGTAAAATTGTTCGATACGAGGAAAACAAACGAAATCAGTTTTCGGCCATTTTCTACAAAACTTAACCCTGTAGCGCACCCGATAATTCGACATCGCATGCTAGGCTAAGGTCGCCCACTCCGGTATAAACTAACACACAAAAGCATGCATTGTTTTAACCCCAAGCTGAGATTATCATTCCAAGAGTCAAGAAACACGCATCTCGCTGAGCAAGCGTTTCCGATCGTGCACGCAAACGGAGAAGATGAAATTGGTGTTAAAAGTAATCTAACTTGCACATACCTTCGTTAAGCTGATGAAATAATGCTGCTACACTGCGCACTTTTTCTTCGTCACATGCACGTTGTTTCAATCACTTCCAGCCAACGACTACACGATCAGTTTGGAAAGCTAGCTCACTCTTCAACCTCGCAAGTAGTTCTGCGCAAGAGAAAACAAATTTGCTCATACCACAGACTGATGTTGTTGCACCATTGCGATACAGTTGGCTTCTCATAACAACCAAGGTCCTCTTCTATCGGTCACACCGTTTCCTATAACGAAGCCACCATTCTTAGCTGTCATAGGGGCCTTCAAAAAGTACCCAACTGTCAAATTACAATGAAAAAAAAATGCCAATAGACAACCAGCAAATTTTACAATGTTGTAATTGATTTCTTTCTATAAAAAAAATTTCAATGTATCACGAATTCTTTGAGTTGTTGTTTACTTTTGTTATTTTTGTTTTGCATAAATATTGAAACGAAGCATTGTTTGAAACCTTATTTGATTTGTTTATTCAAGAGTGTCTGACCTAGTTGCCTAGATTTTCGGTTGGCAATCGCTTGGTCATGTTTTTTTATCTTGTTCGGTGACTTCCGGACAAGTGCATAATCAATAGTTCGAAAAACACGCAAATAAATGTTGATGGTTAGTTAGACAGAAGTTAGGATATTTTTTTCCTTCTTTTATCTCAAAATGTCAAAACGAATTTATTACGCGACCTGGTTGGCACTGACTTCACTGCGTAGTCTTCCCTATACTGTTTCCAATTTCACCAACATCTGACAGCACGCTTGGGAGCGGTTTGTAAGAAGAGTGACTGAGAAAGAGGATAAGAAACGTCATCATTTGCATTATAGAAGCGTAGCTCACACTTCGGGCAGGGCTGTGGAACATGCGTTTTATCACCGTTCTAGCGAATTTTTCACCTCACTTCTCTTGCAATTCGTGACTTTTCAAGTTGTGTGGAAAACCGTGTGAAAGAAAGCCTCTAGCTACTGTGAGACATTTTCTTGGAATTGTTTTGTGGCAAATCGAAACGTGCGTGTTCCATTTTCATCATTTCAATCGCAGCGCGTAAGTATACGGGTCAGAGGACGTGAAGTTTGTTGTACAAAATGTTCATCGTCATCGAAGATGCTGGGGGGCTTAGAAAAATGCCTTTTTTCGCCACAATTCCTTTCCCTTGTGGAACTAGCTAACGATGATGGAGACGTGGTGGTTTTTGTCTCGCTCTTGCACCTTTTACGAGACCGTCTCTCGCTCTGTGGTGCGTGTATGTGTTTGTGTGAGAAACATAAAATTTTGCATTGTGACCAGAGGTCCCAGCAAGCTTTTTCTGATCCCTTACTTGCGTAATGAAATCATTGTTGGCCAATATCGCTAATCAGGGTGTTAACTGGTTGTTGATTGATTCAACGTTTCGCTTGCCTCCAAGCACCACATTACAATACAGCAAGAGCGAGAGTGTACTTGATCGAGCGAGAAAAAGAGGGGTCTTGATAAGATTTCATGCCAATCGCCATATTTTTACGGTCTCCTGTTAACTACTACATCGACAGACTTGGAGCTATGACTGGTTCGAACAGCTAACTTGATTTGTAAAATGTTTCGTTTTATTCTGCACCGTGGCAAAAACTGTTCTTCGATTTCTTGCATGGCGTATGGTGATAGTTCGATGCTCATGCACCGTCCATCTAATACACGTTTTACATAATCAGAGCAAAAATGGAGAATTATTCGATTGTTGACTTAAACACGTACCTGTTGGTTTCTATTTTTTCGCAGTCACATTTCCCATTACGCCACGGTTGTGTAGCGTACGTCATTTTGGACACACGTAGTGTGAACCGTACTGTTTTTTTGCAAGTTGGAAAAATAAAACCTCAACTGCAGCAGACTCCAATCGCAGTGCGCTCGCACACGCACGCCCTGCTCATTCACACACATACACAGAGGCCCCTTCTTCGTGTCATTCCGTTGCCCATCCCATCATCCTCATTATTGCAGTTGCACGAAGTTTAATCCCTCTGCATCTTCTTCCGCCTCCTTTCTACACGCCGGCCGACAGTACAGTTGTGTCCATCGATTAACCGAAGCAAGGATCGCCTGGAGCGGCGCCTATCGTTTTATATGACTTTAGAAAGCGTACAAGGTAAGCACAATATGAGCGATGTCACGTATGCAGCAGCAGAGAGCAAGCCTTTGCTCTACGTGCTGCCACGAAGGCAGGTGCTGCAATGGTATGGTAAATGTTTGGGAAGAGCCTCTTGGCTGTTAGCAGACATGTAGTCGCATTAAAACGTTATGTTTTTTTGCAATGAATGTTCTATCTCAGGGGTAGAAGTAAGGGCAAATCATCACGAAAATGTGTAGAAGAAAATTTCATACAGTGCTGAAGTTTCTTTGAAGGAGGTTTTTTTTCCGACGTGTACGTCACGAGGCGGAGTTTTTCGAGATTTCATTGCTGCTGCTAATTCATGTCTATTAATAGATTAGATAATACAAACTAGATTACGATGAGCCTCGCCACCAGCACAGTGTCGAATCTGTTTTTTTTGTTCGTCTCTATTTTAAAGCTGAAAATGCATAACGATTGTACCCGTTTTTGTCATGTCACAGTACACATAGCTTTTAATATGTTAGAAATTTAAAACAGAATCCCATTGATGAAAGATGATAGAAAAATTGTGCTAACTACAGACTTTAAATCAAAGAAAACTTATTTATAAAGTGCTAGTTTCAATTTTCTCTTAAATTGCACAGTTTTCGGCAGGTCGAATGGAGCCCAGAAATATTATTCCATAATACATTGCATGAATGTTTCCAGCCTATGTATTGCAAAGATATTTTCTATCTACGATTCATGTTTTGTGGCATTTTACAGCAATACGATACGAATATTTCTACCAGGCTTGGACATTTTCGTCTGGCATGCAGTCAGTAGCAATTTTGGCTGAAATAAGCTACCATCAGCACAATAAAACTTCCCAAGTGGCAACAAATAAAAATGTCTGATAATTTTTATCATGCTGGTCGGATTTTAAATTGTGGTTCAAATAACATTTTTTGCCTGGTGCCAAAAACTGGTACAGTTATCCTATGAATAGAAAATATCCTATTATAAATAGTAAATTAATTTAAAAAATAGAAAATTAATTAATTAAAACTTATCAGCTTTTTGATAACTTAACGACCCAGATGTCATGTCATTTGCTTTGTTGCTAAACGCAAGTTAAATCACTTGTGGTATTTTCAGGTTTCTGACTAATAAAATAAAATATTACCTATTAGTTTTATAGGATCGATTGATGTTAATTTAAAATGCTTATTTAAAACGAATTTAATGTTGTCATAAATTTGAAAATATATGAGGAAAGAACTTGTCCCTATTACTTCAGTTTGTTTGCTTTCTTGCAACAATTGCGTTTGAACTCAAAAACGTATATTTGATTTGAACAATATTTGCACAGCAATAAGTACGTAACTTATGTAACATTTGCTGTCGTACTAAAAAATTTTAGTAGTTTAAATCTATAACTTTTAAGTATAAAATATCACCAAAGGTATAACGTGTTTGGAGTAACATTAAAGTTTGATAGAAATCAGGAAATTAAGCTAAAAGTTTAAAGATAACCAGGTTGAAGGCTGCTTAATTTAAAACATTTTTTATACCATGGCTGTAAGCCTGCTAGTTTTCTCTCTGTAACAGATAATATGATTTTAGTAACACATTTTTGTTGTATTTTTATAGAAACACCAGCACTCAAAGGAGCACCGCTTTCTCCCATATTAAGGAGTTCCAGTGGTACGACGTGCATGATTTCTCAGAAGAGCAGTAAAAGTCATAGGTAAATACCGCCTAGTTATCACCAACGCGAGCGCAGTAATCACACCTACTATCAATGTCTCTTTTGTGCTGTTTTATTGTTTCTTTCAGGACTTCAAAATATTCTAGCAATAGACACCGGAAATTACAACCGTTCAGAGAAACGTGAAAATTATAAACTGCACCTTTCCCCCTAGGCATCTGTAAATTTTTAATTTAAAACAAAAAAGTCGTGTGTTATAAAATCATCTACGTCCAACATCTTTTGCGCCAAAAAAACGGAAAATAACACGCAATTGCGCGTATGCTTAAAGCAGCGTTTTGCAGCCGATATCCCTAAGTCGACGGGTTTTGAGAGCAGGCAGAGGCGAGAACGCCGGGTAAAGGTGTATTTGCCCATCGCCCTCGGTGAGAGTGGCGAGAAGATAAAGGTGATTATTGTGTGGTTAAGGATAACATTACGATACGGTTAGCACGACCACTTCTTATGTCGTGTTTCTGAATGAACTGTATTTGGTAACGAGTACGTAATATAGGTGATAAAAAAGTGTTATTTTTTGCTATCAATTTACTACCAACTCCCACGAAAGTAGAACACTTTCGCATTTAACTGCTTTCCATTCCATTGAGCTTAGTTTTACAAGCCGTCCGTTTTTTCACTTTCTTCTTTTAACCATTCATGAGTTTGAGTTTCATCGTGTTGTAAATATATTCATTATTTGTGTTCATTTTGCATTTCCGTATGCCTGTTTTGAACGGTACATACAAACATTAGCTAATTTATGTTTTTTCGTTTCATTTTTTCTTTATTTTTATGATTATTTACCTAAACCCCTGTGACTGCTTATGGATTATGGCGTTACTGCACTTGCGTAATATGTACGTAACAGTGTGAAAGATAAGACAAAAAACACCGCGTGTAGGTGTGTAGTGTGATCATTTGGAGCGAGCAAATTTCAAATAGGAGGAAAGAGAACGAGAAATTTGGCAAACGAGCAAAAGCAAGCAGTACACTATTATTTCACCTTTGCGTGATATTGAAACGGCAGTGTGTAAGGGCGAGTGTGAAAAGTTATCTTTTACGGTGCCCACCGTGAAGACAGAATTATTTGAGATCCATATCCTTACCCCGGCGCTGCGTACGCATCACCACCACCCTACAAATGCTTTTGCTAGCAACATCGTTCGGCTGCATACGATTGGAAAACGCCGTCATCGACACCGTGGAGCTGCATTCGCGAAACCACCCGATCATTAACGATCGTCACAACGGACAACAGATGAGTTTGGTCAACTTGGAGCAGCAGTGCCGCTGGTTTCGTTAAACTAAACAAAAAGAATCAGTGCAACAATACTGTTCTTTTGTTTTTCTGGCATCGATCCACTTGCTTATCCAGCGTCGTTACAAGGACAACGCGTGCATGATTTGTTTACCAGCGTGTGTTAGGAAGCGGACTTTTGCATGAAGTAAAAGTTTGAGCCCGAAAAGCTTTGTAGCGTCCGGAGCTGCAAGCTAGAGCTGTGGTCACATTGAAACGTGCCGGGTTAAAGCGATCCAAGATTATCCTCCACAGGAAAATCTTCTATTCGTTTGTGCCGTGTCCGTCGTCCACTGGGTTCTCGTGGCGTGGGAAAGGTAAGCTGCAATTAGTGCAACCAATACGCTAGATACATCCTAAAGATACGTAGACAAACGATAATTTGACTGACAATTCTCTCCGTCTGTTTTTTTGTTGTTTTAGATTTCGATTGAACAGAAGGCTGCGCTCGTCAATCATCGACTAGAAGTTGCTTATTTTGCGATCGTTCTTCACCTAACTGCGCAAACATGGCAACCGTAAACGTGAATCGTAACGTGACCGATATCTTCTACCGGTACAAGATGCCTCGCATCAATGCCAAGGTAGAGGGTAAAGGAAACGGTATCAAGACGGTGATCGTGAACATGGCGGAAGTGGCCCGAGCGATCGGTCGTCCCGCTACCTACCCGACCAAGTACTTCGGTTGCGAACTTGGAGCGCAAACGCAGTTTGACCACAAGGTAAGTGTGTCGGATCATATATATTTCTTCAATACCAGCAGCAGGGACAGTCACAGGGTATCAGGACAGTTCGACGACGGCGCAAGTTGAAATGGTTCTACTATTTATTGCAATGCGCTGCAACATTTGGTACGCGAGAGACTGATAGGAGATATTTTAGATTAATTTACCAATCTTTATTTTCCGCCTTTAGCATCAGACTCTGTTTGATGGCGACTTCAATTTGATTGTGCTCAGTTAATAATGAGCTAAGGCATATGGTTCAAATGCCTGTGGGTATTGCTTGCAAGTGAGGAATAAATTCAACTTAACTGTAGGAAATACGGAGGATCTTTCTTAAGTATTCATCTGTAAGTGTGTAAGCATAATGTGCTGCGATCATGGAAACAAATGCATTATAAATGATTCAATAATTGATTATTCAAGCCGAGTAAAGTTTGACAATACAAATTAGGTAATATATGTTAAATTATTATGAAGATGAATGGTAATCATGTGATGTATGTTTTATTTAGAAAATGTTGCCTTGTTAAAAGAGCTAAATTTAGCTTTTCATTAGCACATGATGTTTATTGGAATATTTGAAACATTTTCATACACCTGAAACACATTTGCTCAAAAATAGTAATGTAAAAATATCGCTTATTGTTGTATGCATTATAGAACGAACGCTTCATTGTGAATGGTGCGCACGATGCCGCCAAGCTGCAGGATCTGTTGGATGGCTTCATTCGTCGTTTCGTCCTGTGCCCGGAGTGCGACAACCCGGAAACGGATCTGCTGGTGTCGTCAAAGAAGGGTACGATCTCGCAGGGATGCAAGGCCTGTGGCTTCCACGGTCCCCTCGAGGTGAACCATAAGGTGAACACGTTCATCATCAAGAACCCACCGAACGTGAACCCGGCGAGCCAGGGTGCTTCGCTGACCGAGGGCAAGCGCAGCAAGCGCACCAAGAAGGGCGAGAACGGCGATGATTCATCGGTTGGGCTTAACACCACCACCAACGGTAGCGGCACCGCGGAGAACGGAGGCAGCGAGCACAACAACGGTGACGATTCGCCCAACGGTTCGATTTCGGGCGAAAACGGCGAGGAGGACGTCAGCTGGACGGTGGACACTTCGGAGGAGGCCGTGCGAGCGCGCATGCAGGATCTCACCGACGGCGCCAAGAACATGACCGTATCGGACGACTTCGACAAGACGGAGAAGGAGCGTATGGATATCTTCTACGAGCTGGTGAAGAAGAAACGGGACGCGAACGAGCTCGATAACGTGCAGGTGCACAAGGAGCTCGTGACCGAAGCGAGCCGGCTCGACATCCAATCGAAGGCGACGCTGGTCCTGGCGGAGCTGCTGTTCACGGCCAACATCACGCAGGAGGCACGCAAGTACCGGAACCTGCTGCTGCGCTTCACGCACGAGGATAAGAAGGCGCAGAAGTACTTCATCGGTGGGCTGGAGCAGACGATCTCGCTGCACGCGGACAAGCTGATGGATAAGGTACCCGGCATATTGAAGCTCTTCTACGACAGTGACGTGTTGGACGAGAAGGTTATCCTCGACTGGTCGCAAAAGGTGAGCAAGAAGTACGTGTCGAAGGAGATCGCGACCCAGATCCACGAGCGCGCCAAACCCTTCGTACAGTGGCTGCAGGAGGCGGAGGAGGAGGAATCTTCTGAGGAGGACGACGACTCAGAGCTCGAGATCGAGTACGACGATCGCGCCAAGGTCGACTCGCTGCGCAAGGAACCGACCAAGCCGGATCCGAAGAAGCTTGCCAAACCGTCCGTCGAGGAGGACGACGAGGATGGCGATGATCTGAATATCGACGACATCTAAATCACTCTCTTGCTTTCACACTTGCACTCTTCTTACTGCTTGTAACGTCGTTTTACACATGGTTTTAACCCGCCCATCCGGTGTGTTTGATTTACATTAAAATTAAACGTTATTTGTCTCATTGCAAATTTTCCGTCTCGCTAGCGGATTTCGAAACGTAAGTTACTTTTCCTCATCACATACCCTCCCTCTTTCTCTCTTTCCTTCTATTTTTCACCTGCTGCTTTCGTTCATGTAAAAAATAAGACTTTCGGTTAAGCGTACGCTTGCCACAATTCCTCGCTTGTGTCAATGGTTTTAGAATCATTATGGTATATATAGTACAGACGTTTTGCGTAAGGGTTTAATCCTGTTTTCTTGTTTCGCTCGGGTTCCTTTTTTAACTGTCTCTCTCCTTATTGAGGTTCGCTATTTGGCATTACTGATATATGTGCGCATGATTCGTGAGATGAGATGATTGGAGTTTTTTGTCTTAATATTATCGCGTTATTCAACTCTCCTGTATCTCAAAATCTTTTCTATGTTAGAACGGAATAAAAGCAAATGAACATTGAAGCTAATTTGTTTATTTTTCATTTCGATGACATACACTTGTTGTGCAGAGTCTTCAAAGGTTTATTCATAATTAATAGTAGAATTTTTACAGAAAGCGGATGAATTATGGTATAATACAGAGAATGTTAGTTTATTCCAAAATGTTACAAGTTCATTACCGCTGCGCAAATATTGATAACAGGGAGCTGAAATGAATGTTGTTTTTTTACCCAGAGTGTATGAATCAACGAAGGCTTTCCGTGAAATTATCTCACTGCAATTAATAATTAACATTCGTAATGGTTGCGCTCTACACGTCTGCAAATAACAGCCAACCCCTCTACGGATCGTAAACTTCCAGCATTCAAGCGAACGTCTTATCCGTTAAGAGTAAGCAACAGCAGCATCAGCAGCAGCAGTATCTTATCGGTCTATCTCGCGATCACTCGACAACCCTGTTTGAAACGTCTTGAACGTTCCTAGTAGAACTTCCCCGCGAAAACTTAAACACACATTCAAACTGCGGTTATACTTCTAACATCCTTGGCATGTACGCATGATCACAAGGAGTGTGTAATTGTGTCCTGTAAAGAAATGGCACGTGAAGAGTTTAGTTTCGCCACAAACGACGCAGCCACTGGGACGTACACCCGCCATTGGCAGAGTGGCAGTGATGTAAATGGTCGCGAAAATGTAGGAAACAATTTTTCGCGAAGAAAAGTAAGCTGTGGTTGCAATGCTCTATGCATCGGTACAGTGGTATTGGTAATTTTTGGTGTCGTACTGCTGTGCATAGGATTCATAGTAGCGTATGAAAATGAAGGCCAGGTGATCGCTATTGTAGATTTGGTCAGCGTCGAACTGCCTCCAGGTAAGGTTAAGGTAATGACGTCTTACGGCGTAGGTTAGTAACGTCCCGGTTATAATATGTTTTCAGAACAAGCGGTTTGGTTTGAAACGAACTTGGCCGAGCTGCGCAATGCTTTTCGGGTGATGGAAGAGAACAAACGGCGTGCGAAGAATGTCGTCTTGTTTGTAGCGTTGGATAGTGCCGAAGTTCCCGCTACCGAGGCTAGACCGATTTGGGAATCATTTCCTCT
>JXXB01006821.1:0-21233 GCA_000956275.1 Anopheles koliensis
TGGCAATATTATTAAATAGAACATCACAACTACTTTCCATCCATTAGGGGGAAAACGAGCAATGGCGCTTTGTCAACTGGTAGTGGTGGTCTGCGTTGATCACTATCTACCCTTTTGCTCTTTGTTTTTACTTCTTGCTTTGTTTCCTTGTTCCGTTTCCTTCCTAACTTCCTGAACAAACTAAAAACGCTAAAGAAACAGGGCAACGAGGAGAAAGGAAGATCGTTAATCTTCCCAAGCGGAAGTAAATAGATATCCGGATGACGCCACATTATTGCGAGTTCTATGAACTTCTCTCTTGCTCTTTAAACGTGATTGATTTCTAACGTAAAACGGACACGGTCCTACTTTATACGCCACGGAAAGGGAAGGTGCGGGAGAGACGATTGCACTAGATTGTTAATTGCATATCATAAACTCGGTAGAAATGGGACGGGGGCGATGGGAGGGGGTAGGGAAAACTTAACTCTGTAAACATTACATAAAAATATACAAATATTATTACTGTACCGATGAAACGAACGAGAATTACGACAGATAGTGCGCGCTTTTGTGTGTTTGTGTGCTGCTCATTTCTTCCCTTGACTCATCATGTATGTTTCATTAACGCGTTTCTTCCTTTGTTATCGTTAGACGCTTCGTTCGCTTTCGAGCTGCATCCCTCCAAAACTTCACATTATTCTTTTAACACGATTTCTTCATTTCTTCACACATGCACATGTCTCGGCACGCACACACACATCAAATCGGTAATCGAGTGTTGATGCAAAAGTGCATCAGCGGGAGGGGAAGAGGATGATGATTATGATATGATGGGGAGGAGGAATTCAGGCGACCATCGATCGATGAGATTAGGCAGTTTTGTAAATAAATAATTTAATTTGTTAAAAATCTCACCCAGTACCGTGACTGGAGGCGTGTGAGGGAGGGTTAGGAAAATAATTTACAAAAAAAAACAGTTGCACTTTGCACAAATAGAAGGTGGGATGTATAAAATTACTCAACATATACTAAATAAAGTGCATCATTTTCAACAATACCGAAAAAAATGAAGCAAAACTCTGTAGATGACTTGGGTAGGGTATGGCGTGCGGCGCTCGGATGAAGCTTCTCGGGGACATCCTTCCCCATAGCGGCTCCCGAATGCACACACCCCACAGTGCGCCAGCCTGCTGTTTAGGATTGCATGAGAATGAGTGTGCGTGGAACACGCGAGAGCATGTGTGTGTGTCCTACGACCCCGAAAGAGGGTGGGTGGAGTTTGCGTGAGGAGGATACGCGTGTTTGCAGTAAGCAGTAATTCTCATGCGCACTAAAGTTGTAGTGCGCATCGGACATCCTTTTGAAAATAATGCAGCTAAAAAACAAACACCTCCGGCATTCGTTTTTTCCGCGTTGCACAGCACACACAAACATAGGGATGTTGGGAAAATAAATTAAAATCGTATGCTTGCTAACAGCGGAAGAGGGAGACACAAAGTAGGTGTGATTTGTTGTGTGGATGGATGGTTAGAGGCAAAGAATCCTTTTTACACACCTACAACACCTACAACGAATGCAACCAGCGGAGTGTGTCGTATGTCGCAGTGTAGAAATTTTAACTCACGCACTTAAAAAACGCGCTTTCAACCATCCTGTTTACACGTTCACCCACCCTCTGCTATTCACGGTCATTTCAAACTCTCTTCCTCTTGTTCTCCATTCAATTTCTCGCTTTCTTCTCTCTTTATCTCTCTCTGTTCAGTTTTTAACGCTTTTGCTTCATTTGTTTCGATTTCCTGCACTGCTCCTCCTACCACTAACTTCGTTTTAAATAAATTTAATCACATTTTTCACCGACATTTCTCTTCTTGCCTTGCCACGCTTTGTTGTGTTGTGTTTTTCACTTTCACATAAATTAATAATATTTATCAGATAAAAAATACTTTTTTTTTCTAAACACACGTTCGTTCTTGATTAACGTTTTGTATGCGCGCATTTATCACCCTTTTGCAAGTTTGTTTCTTCCGCTCTGTTTCGTTTACGTGTTTTGTTTTTTTGATTTGGCTCCCTTGCGCGTAGGGATGGTGTTTTAACTACCTCAAAACATACCTACAGAGTTCTTCACTAAGCCTTTCCTTGACTTGGTTGCTTTCGAGCGTATGGGAGTCCCTGTTTTTTATTTTATTTTTTTGTTCGAAGTGTTATTAAACACAATCTAACCTTCTCCCTCGAATAGGATGCGTATAGTTTTTCCTGTGTTATCCATGTCACATTTTTAACGAAACTGTGAAATGTTACCTTAAAACGCCACACTAGCTAAAAAGGTAACAAAAGGACATCTACAGGGCGCATCACAGGGCGTGTGTGTAAATAATATATTCGAGATCAAATCGCGGTTTTCGTTTGCTTTCATTCCTAAGCACACCGCACACCTAACATGTATTGTGGAGAGAGAGAGAGACAATGAGAGGCTATTATTTGGGAACCGACAATGAGTCGATCGCCACTCTCGCTTCCGGATGTCCCGAAAAAAGGGAATGGATATGTCGCCCCTCATGTGTGGTGGGTCTGTGTATCTCTCTCCCTCTCTCTCTCTTTCTCTCTATCTCCGTGCAAGATGCCATACTACGAGGGCGATAGAATTTTGGGTTCGTTTCTATCACATTTTCTACTGCTTTGTTACTTCCTTCCATCTCTTTCGTCCTTTCCTTCTGTTATTCCAAACGCGCATATACATAGCGAAAAACACACACGCAGGACACTATGCTATGAACACAACCACGTCTCTACTAAGAAAGTTGGAATTTGCAAAAATACGTTCGGCGTTAAATTTTCTACTAGACGCACATAAAAGAACCGCAACTCGAATGTTAGCTGAGGAGTTTTCTTACGTCCTGTGATTTTCTTGATAGATTTTGTCATGTTTTCGATTCAGTTATTGTAGACGCACGCAATTAAGATTCAATTATCGCTATTTCCGGTAAATACGCTACTAGATTACGAAATTTCGCTAGTTTTGTTTGTTTGATCAATAAGCCGTATTGTGTGTCTGTATGAGTGTGGTGTTTAACGTAGTTTTTGTCGCGCAGCATGTACATGCGCGTGTTGAAGGCGCGTATTATGTTTTCAAAATGTGTCATTACTCAACTCCAATGAAAGGCTTTGGGAGTGAAAACCAACACTACTATTGTGGAATAGTCAGACAAGACTCGACAAGGCTCGACGCTAAAGCGAAACACCACATGTAGTGCTCACTTGTCTCGCCCAGACAAAAAAAAAGATTGTTTCCACCTTTTGCTAACGTTTGCAAACGTCCGATTTACTCTTCCTGTTCTTTGCTCCTAACGAACTAATAACACATTGATTACTGGCTTTCCGATGGTAGGTTCGTTCTACGTATCATTCTGGCTTTGATAAGATAGAAAAATTACAATTTTCGTGTTTTGCGTACCTTTTGTTTGTTTCCTTCTTTCTTTCGGTTGCTCAATAAAAATGTGCGCAATCGGTTGTATTGAAATTCTGTTTTCACAAAAAAAAAACAACAAGAAAATCAATATTATTCCAAACAATGGTTCTCGTGGTACACAAAACAAAAAAAACATTCATAAACGTAAAACAAAATGTCTCTCTTTTACCATTCTTTCACTTCAGACTTTCTGTTCGTTTTTCTGTTTGTTTCATTTTTCTCCTTTTGCAAAAGCGCACACCCATACTTCCTATACTTTAATATGTACTCCTCTACACACGGGTGTGATTTGGTGGTCTTTGTTTACACTCTCTTCTCTGTTTCTTTTCTCTTTTGGTGTCTCGTAATTCTCGTCGTTCCGTTTTTAGCTTTCATCAAAAAGATTCCTTAACAAATTGCTTACGCTTTTTATCCTTATAGTGCGAATGAAGAGAGAGCGGGAAGTGAAAGCGAAAGGTAATTTACTTTAATCCAGATGGAACTGTTAGTAACTCTGAATTGAAGGGCATTTCGTTATCCCGTTTCACTTTCTCCTCCCCGCTTTCTCTTCAACATTTAGTTGCTCTGGTTGTTAAATGTCAATTGCTGTTCCTGCACATTTATAACCGTTTCTAACACAACTTATTCGCTAGGATTTTTTTAAACCGTTTTGTATATTTTGTACTTTTTTTGATTTTCCTTTTATCTTTCTTTTTATTCATTCCTGCCATACTTTAGCTTGAAGTTTTTTTAAGAGATGTTATTGATTTTTTGTTTTTGCTTGTCTGCTTGCTTTCTTGTTTTTGTATGTTTTTTTTTCTTTTTACTCATTTTGTGTGTTGTTGTTTCATTTCAGTTAAAGTTTGTTCTTATGAATTGTTTTACTTTAGAGCAAACCGCCTTTCGCACTGGCGTTATGTCAATCAAACGTATCTAATTTGCAGATTTGCTTATCTTCCTTGCATGCAGATTTCAGCTTACACTTTATCGCTTCTATACACACTCTGCCTCTCTCTCTCTCTCTTCTCTCTCCTGCTCTCCTTCTTAAACGATTCATAGATCTTATCCAACGAATTAAATTGTGTTTCTTTTTCTTTTGTTTTCTGTCTGCTCTTTTTTCGTTCTACACTCTTATTAGCAAATAAGTGTTATTAGAAATATATGCACTTTCTTATACAAAAAAAGGGAGGAAAACAAAATAAAATTAACATTACCAACCGAAGTAGTGCACGCCGTAATCTTCCTTCCGCTCTCTTCCGCCAATTGATGCACGAACAGATGATGTTCGCGCATGTCGGACATGCTTCCTTTTCTCCATACTGGCTCTCACAGGCATGATTATGTTGATTCTCTTCGTCGAGCTGCGTCTTCACGTCACACGATAGTTTCATCTCGCCAGCGATGTCAAACCAAAAAGCTACGATTTGTCACACTCCTTTCCCTTTATGGGAGCAGAGTTCGGAGCCGTAATCATGTCTCTTTGGGTGGTGATGGTGTATATTGCAACAATGCCTCTTGGTGGATCACTCGTAACGCAGAATTATCATTTTCAGTGCAATGATGTTGGTTGCTGCTGCTATTGATGTTATCACATATTCTGGATGCTCACGAAAACTTCCATGTGAGCATGCATTTAACTTTCCTCATTTGAAAGAGGGTATCATTTTCTTCTCCCAAATCTTCTCCCCAGTTTGTCCTCTTGTTTACTCATTACGCAGATAGTCCACCTGCGTCCGGTGGTAGGTCAGTTTTCGAAACGGGGAACTTGAGGGAGTTTCATAGCACAGCATGTGAATCATAAAGCAAAGATGCATTTCTTATTTGCTTCAATTATACCGATGCCAGATAGATGCATCTGTAGTGGTCAAAACTTAATTCTTGGTTTGCGAACAATATGAATGCAGAAGTAAGAACCTCCTGTCATTCTCCTTTTTTTTAGTTCGAAATCGCTCACTCAGAAGGCATGATTGTGAGGGTTTTCCACTTGTGTTCTACAACAACAAATTCACACAGACGTTTCGTCGCCTCCTTTGGATTCGATTCAAAATTAAACCAAATTATAACAGAGAAAAGGACTGTGCGTTCACACGCCACAGAATCGATCTCGTTCGTCGGTGATCGATCCTTACTCGTCAACAAACTGTTCGCAAACCGCAACGATTGGCGATGTTGGCCAATCTTCTCCGTCGTCCTCGGAGCTTACGCTGCCAGTTCTGATGTTGGGGAAGAAAGAGGTGGAACGAAAAAACACATTGCTTTTACTTTTGGCACAACGGAGAACCGATTGGTGGGGTTCTCGTCAACCAGCAACACTTACCTGAATCGAAGATTGTTGTTACTCATGTGACCGTGGGCATGATGATGTTCGGCAATCGTGGGCAGATACGAGGTCAACTTGTCAGTAGGGCGCAGGACACGCATAGTACGGGAGGAAAGTTTCCATACTAGCCGCTGCTTGTACGGGATCTTGTGCTGACCATTGTAAAGCGAAAGAATCTTCGTCACAATGCTGTGACTGTAAAGGAAGCTGCTGTCCGGGATCTGGGAGGGCAAGAAGATGAACAATGCAAAATAAATAAATATACATATACCATACGTAACTCTCCAACACCACAAACACTTACTCGACAGAATTTCTGCAGCTGGATGGCGTAGTCAACGAGATCGTGGATCTGTTGATGCACCAGCCCATTGTCCTTGTTCGCGCTGACGTACACGTCCATCTGCGTGAAGATCATCACGAGCGCCAGCTCGGATGGGCGAATGCTAGCACAGCTCGCATCGCAGGCCAGGATCTCCAGACGCATCTCGAGATCGGCCAGCGAGATCGCCGATTTGAAGATTTCCGACAGTCCGAGCGCATTCGCGGCATTCTCGAAGATGTAGTAGAACAGCCGGATGAACGAGAGGGCTGTTACGGGGGCCAGGTTCATCTGTACACCGAGCTTGTTGGCGACGATGTCCGCCATTCGCACTAGATCGCGTGACGTGCAACGGCACTAGCAAATGAAAGAGAGCAGAATTATCGTAACCATTTGCACATTAATTTAATGAAAACAATTAATTATCTGAAATTCAGCTTTGGCTATATAACAAGCTTAAAATCACTTATCCTATTCAATAAATATTTAATTAGTTTCTCGATGTATTTGCTCGGACTCGACTCGAAACAAAAAACTTGTTGTAACGTCAAAAGATACATGGCAACATAGAAAGTCATATGTTATTGTAACAAAACAAATGTAAAAGAAACCATACAACCGATGCGATAATAATTTATTTTGGATAGTTCATCAACATATACTCGGAATCGGTACACGCTCATTTATCCTCTAGCTATAAGAACACGTAAAGTATTTGTTTATATCGAAGCAATCATTCGACAAGCAACCATCGCGCCGTTTCTGAACGCTTTTTTCGTTGATGTTATGTTTCAAACTATGCTTGTTTACATCTTAAGTTGGATTGAGCGACGGAAGCGGAGACGATGGTTGGATTACTGAAGCGCAATGCAATGCAAAAGAAAAAAAAACTAAACGAGCGACCAACTACTAATCTGCTCCTCGCTCCCTGCTCTTTCTACCTCGTTTGATAATCGAACAGAGATATGAATCGTGCTATAGTGAGCATACGGTCATGCGATTGCGCACTTCACATTTTTATCGATCATCCGATCCCCGTCACACACACATTGCGTTGCGTCGGCCATTGCTACGGTGTTTGTTTACACTTTATTTGGTTAGGGGGGAGGAATAGTGTCTGGGTTTTGTTTGGTTAAGCGCTTTGCTATGCGTGTGTCCAAATAATGCATGCTCGCGATGCGTGATATAACACTGTTTCACCCGTGTAGAGTCGTTTAAATGATGATGCTAACTAATCTACTCTCATCGCTAAACACTTAGCGCAACAATACCTGTAATGATAAAGTGCAATATATGCTTATATGCTCTTACAATTCATTAGACGATATACAGCTTATAAAATTCAATCTCATCACTATCATGGGAGTGGCATATCCGCGCGCCTGAATGTCAACGCATTTACACACACCCCATCGTCGACATCACCACCATCATCCGACGCCTCTTCAACATGCCAAACACAGCACCTTCAGCACGATGATCGTGTTTATTCGCTCGTAAACGATCGATTTCTATTTTCAAACCCTCTTGGAAACTAATGCGTGCTAAAGAAGCGCAGCGCCGTAAAGTAACCAATTACAGAAGGAGTCTGGGGGAGGTGAACCGGTGCAGAGTGAAAATATGTACACAACTTTTTTTACAAACATTTTATATCTCACTGTCTTTAAACGGGGTGCTACAATTTTCACGCTGGTGATCATGAGACCGGGTCGCAGCAATGACCTAGGCGAAACAAACATTCTAAAATCTTGGATTTTAATCGACCAAAAGTTTATCTACTATCTAGCGGGAAAAATGGCACGTAAACCGTAGATACGCAATATGTTCGTAATTATCTTACGACGTATAAAAATTGTTTCGCGTGCTTTAGAAATCTATTACGCCGAGTAACGTGTTTTTTTTATTTCAATTTTAAAATTTTTAATAGCCATGTATCTCAGTACACTTACCTGCGAGATAGCAATGAGATCCTCGGTGTCGATGATCGGCATGCTAAGCTGCTGCACCGCCAGATGGAAGGAGCTGACCGAAATGCACGCCATGTGCTTCGGGCGGACCTTCATCTTGGTCAGGAAGCGATCAACCAAATTAATGGCAGCGAACAGGACATCGTTCGGCAGCTCGTACCAAACCTTCAGGCAGCGCAGCACATGAGCGGCTCCATCGCGAGTTCCGATCGTGATTTCGCCATTCTGTAAAAAAGAAGCGGTGAAGGGAGGAAGAAAAAAGAACAAATTTTATAAATACAATTCACTGGTCATTGGCTGCGATCAAGGATGAAGCATAGTTTAGCATTATTTTTCTAGAGATAGTAAAGCGCGTGCAGGAATTGTAAAGAGAACCGTCACACGTTATGTATGTGTGGTCGCCGAATGTTACAAGAACATAAATATGTTACAAACAATACAATAAATGACTTCAGGGACGATAACGCCGCTGAATGTTGTGAAGTGGAGTCATTAAATTTAATACATTACAACCAGGCCTATCGGAGTGCCATCACCTCTCAACGCCAAGACTGGACGAAACGTTGCAAACGTAAGACATTCGTACTTAAATATAAACAAAAACAATTTCGTGCCCTCGAAACCGCTTGCAAGGAACGGGAACCGAGAGCGTGCGATACACGAGTGAACGCAAAACGCGGAGCAATGATTATGTAAAAATGGGGTCAGAAATAACCTGAAACGAAATCGCATCTTCGCCCGAGCATGGGAGTAGAAGGAGAAGGCAAGATTGTCAACAACGATGCCACCACCATCACGGTTGCCCTGAGAAAGCGATATGTTGCTTGCGGATGGTTTCTTTCGCTAACACACGGCACCATCACACATACAGTGAAGAGTCAAACCTTCAGATTTTGCTACTGTACGAGATTTTTCAAAGTGACCGCTGGGAAGCGTTTTCGGAGAGGAATTCAACCGAAACATAACGACGATGGGCTGTGTGCTTGCTGTGCTCACAAGAGATGGAAGGTTCGGTTCGAACGATGAAAAGCTAGTGGAGGGGAAATGAAATCGTTCGAGTTTCTCTTTTTGTTTATTCCACACAAACGATATAAACATCCAACAGCGAACAACCAAGAGACATGTCAAGGATTCGGCCACGAAACGCTATACACAAGTGCCTTACCTCTTACTCAAAACCAAATCAAACCAAATAAAGCTAGTTCTGCAAGCATCTCGTTCTAAGATCATTGCCCATTCCCAAGGTAATCGTATGCTGAGAAGTCTGTCCTAACAATGTATAGTGCGTTCATACCACGTACGATCCAATATCCTTCGCTCAACAAAAGGCGGTCAGCTGTGTGCCACACACGTAACGCGTATTCCCTTACCCTACACACACACGTTACCTACATCCATTGAAATCATTTGGTCGCGAGAAGGACATCGTCGTCGCCTTCGAAATGACAAATTAACCAATGCGAAAAGATAGCAACATCAACAGAAACAGAAACGAACCAACCCGCCCGCCGCGCGAACGTAGCGCAAAGAGGGAAGCATTGCAAAGTTTTGATGAAAAAGACCCACACAGCTGTTCCGTGGCGTCGTCGCTATGTACACTACCTACTCACAGCGGACGACATGAACAGAGGGCGGCTCCCCAATGGGCAACCCAACCCGTTTCAACTGCTACGCGCCTGCCTGCGAGAGCGAAGTGTCAATTGCCCAATGAACCGTAGCTGAAGTGAGGCGATAAAAAAAAAAGATGAGCCTCGATTGCACATTTAAATAATCGACTTGCTTCTGGCTACGACCCGACAACATACGCAGCGTGACGGACGAGAAGGAAATGTGTATTTATTTTGCATGCTTGAATAAACATTCTTGTTCGCCGCCGTTTTAGGGTGGATGAAGTGAGCTTCAAACAAAGCAGTGTGTATGCATAAAAAGTGCATCAACACTGAACGCGATATGGCTCACTGAAGCTTGTCTAAAGAGATATATAGGAGTGGCAGCGTGAGACCTCTGCTTAGTATCTTCATGCGTTGCGTGCTCTAAGGATCTTCATCCCCTGTCGTCAGCTCACTGAAGTGCATGAATCGGGACCAATTACTGCCACCAGAGTGCGCTGTGTTCTTTATACATCCTCCCATCATAATCTCCAATGAGAGAGATTGTAAAACAAAAAGGATCGCAGTGTAAACTGGGGCGGGCATGGCCGCGGTGGGGAACCTGCTCAAAGTAGTTGACATTGAAAACGAAAATAAATCTCGAACGCGAGACAAACACACGCATAAGAAGGCAAAGTCTTCCGAAACACGACAAAACCTGCTTGCTTACAAACATCCATAGGCAGCAAAAAATAAGTGACAGCGAGTGTGTGACGCTTCGTACGTAATCGCTCACCCTCACCTCACGCTCTCTGTCTCTACAACCAACACCAACGGTGGGCGGCTGAGTGTGCTCATGTGCCATTAAATGGCGTCATGTGTTGTGCGTGATGGTGGTGGTGGTTTGTTACGAGTCACGTAGCGCTACGGGACTGGGTAAACTGGTTCTACCAGTTCCAAATTTCGCGTATAGCCCTGTCGTCCCGCTCGAGCATCTCTCACAGAGACGGGGGACAGCAACAACAACATTAGCATCTTTAATTTCGAGACATATATAATGATCGTTGGAAATAAGGAACTCGATGGATCGCTGCATTATAAAAAGGGATGCATGTGTTATTGAAATTTCGAATTATGTACAATACGTTCCATCATACTGACTGAAGCGTGAAGCGTGCGTTTGATTAGTCAATTTCAACTGCTTTTTAAATATATTTAGCAATCTTCCATCACGATCGCTATCACATCAAAGACAATTACATTCACTAAAGTGTCACGGCAAAACAATGGCCTATCTTCCCTTCTCCTCTACACCGGCAATAGTGAGAGGTCAGGGCAACGTGGGTCTTCGACCGTGACGGTCACGCGCGAAGATTTGTGCAGAAAAGGGAGAGGAACAGCAAAACTGACGAACGACACAATATTCCCTGCCGCCACACAGCTGGGGCGTGTGCAAATTATACCGATCCTGTGTACAGCTGCACAACGGATTCTAAGCAAATACAGACAAATAATACCCGGGACAGTATAGATCTTTTGTTCAGTAGTGGATGCATTTGCTGGACTGAATTTGGGCGCGTTGAAGCATGAAGATTTGGTAGCGACCCCAAGCAGCGATGCAGCAGTAGTAATGAAAGCTAAAAATCGGAATAGTGATGTCCATCCATCGAGAGGTGTATGATCAAGAGCATAAATAAAGCGACACTTCCGCCCGAACTCACTACGAAACTCTTCACCGTATCCGACTGAACACAGATAACATGCGCACAAAACGCTTTTGTGTGCATTTCCCTCTCCAGTTTCGTTATGTTCGCTCCATTCATATGTAAATTTATCTTTTTAACATACTGCTGGCTTCATTTGAATTGTCTCGATTTGCTCTTTCTCTACCATTCGCTCTCGCATCTTCGCTTCCTCTTGCAAACCCACACATAGCTTGATATCATGTGTGGTATATACAATAACACGGCAGAAACGGTACATCCAAGCATTAATTAAAAAAAAACTTTCGCGTCCTCTGCCTACTGAAAAGAAGATTACCCAAGGAAACAGAAAGAGGCAGATGGGTAAACATGTGGGAGAAATTATCGCCAAGTTGTTAACCCGCAAAAAAACGGTTCCTCTCCCAGGCAGAAGTAGGTATTAAGAGCGTGATTGTGTGCATGTATGGGAGAAAATCGCTACCGCCAAAACAACGGACGGACTAAGAGAGTTAGAACGGCAAGCTTCGTATGTTTTGAACAATCCATTCTGTTCTTTCCGCACCAGCGAAGTCTGGACAAGCATTGAAGTCACTTTACTATCATATTACTATCGCAGAGATATTTCTTCAGCACAGTGCCGCTGGAGTATGTTGGACCCAAGTTACATGGGTGAAGAATAACGCATTGCTTATCCCGAATGGCTACCGCTTCCTATTAAATGCGGAAACGAAGCGTAAAGAAAAATACGTTCGCTTAGAAAAGGGACGCAACAAAAGCAAACTTATTTGCTTCAGCAGAAGCTGTTTGGGCGACAAGAAGCCGACAACAGTTTATCCAGTGAGCGGCACCACATTACATTAGCGTTTGCATCAGATGCAAGGGGGAAGGAGTGAATATCTCGACACACGAGATAATTACCATCATTACTAGACATAAAAAGCGCATGGAACACCATATTTAACGAGAAACAGTGAGAATAACCACTTGTTATCAATTAAAACATTATTGAACCGGAGTAGTAGCCCTTTTCAAGATTTCATCACATACTAAGACATCTTATAATTTTGCGAAACAATAAACATACATACTGTTATAATTATCTATAGTTCAAAGATGGTGAGTCTTACACTACACCACATCATTGTCTGTTATCTTCGAAGGAAGATGGAAGACAACAAGTCTCGCCGTACCTCATATGACGCGTACGTACGTACGTACATGAGCGGGACCAGCTGTAGGTGTGGAGTGCTATTATTATTTCATTTTATCACATCTTATCACGCAACCCGCACCGACCGATATGATAGTAACGTTTCGTCGGTGTATGCCCTTGCCTCGTCCCATGGAACGGTCGTTCACCTTAGCATACTTTTCGGGTTTAATTCCACTCCTGCCCTACTGATAAGCTTCTCAAAAATGGTTAAATCATGGTGCAAAACAACGCGTTTTGATTGAGTTTGCAGTTTTGTTTGATGCCGTTGGTCTTTGTTCGTCGTTCTAGCTCTTTTTGATGTGCTTCTTTTTTAGCCGGAAACGTAAAGAAAAAGGAAATACAATTTGATTGCCATGGTTAAAACGATGAGTTGTGTTTGTTTTTTGATTCTTCCCCTCTTGTGTGACGTCGTTTCACCCCATCCAACGGATTTCAAGCGGGCAGATAAGTTCGCTCCAAAAACCGACGTTTCTTCATGTGATAAGCAAGAGGAGTGAATTGCAAAGAGATAATCGGGCGAACCGAAATATGAAGGAAAGGGAATGGTTGCAGCTGTTGTGTTCCTTGCTCATTATCATAAAGCTTCGTACGGCCAAGACAGAAAGAGCCAACCAGTCACCTAGAAAAAAGCAACATTGTCCTGTTCTCCCCGCGGTAATCCAATTTGATAACAGTAGGTTGACATTAGAACTCGCATTATCAAAATGCAGCGAATACTAGGCTACACATAATCCCGTCTAAAGGGCAAAGCCCACGCGTTTCCCATTCCGCAGCTATCGATCTAACACTAAAAGGTAAAACGGCGACAAACACTTGAGAATATTCGCAATCACTGATGCCATACGCGTATCCCCACTATGGCGAACACTCTACCGCTAGCGAAATAATGCCAAACACATCCTTCTAGCAGACGGTTGGCTGCTAGAAGACGAAGGACAACAGGGTGTTATTGGACCGACGATTGTTCGACCGCTATCAGTGGGTCATGCCATCAGACAGACACAAACAGGCGCAGAGCAGAGACAGACAGACTGTGCACCCGCTGCTTATGACGGGAAAGATAAGGAAATGTGCCAACGGCGGTACGCGAACCTTCCAAATGAGGTGATGTGTTGTGTTTGATTATCTATCCCCTTTTTTAGCAAAAAGTAGCGACAAGAAACCCGTCAGTTGATCGTCAATATTGGTTTTTTATAGGACTTGAAATTTTAATCCCATTCTTACACTGTAAACGAAGAAGATCACACAGTAAAGGGTCGTATTGTCGATGTTGATGAACCAAATTAGAAGCAGATTGGACATGACCGTCTTTTACATTGATTCTTGTTTTTCCCAAAAAAAAGGCTGATCACATGCGATACCATGCTGGCTTAAGCTGATGAAGCAAAAAATGATATCGACCAACATAAAAAAAAAACGAATCGCTCATGAAACATCACCATCTAAAAATAACGTGACTACGTGATCACACCAATACGTAGGCACGGCCTTGTGCGACGGAACGGAACTGTGCAAAATTGAAGGAAAAAAAACGATATAGCAGCATAGCAAGCACCACACGCATACCAACCTCGTGAACAGACTTCAATTCCTACATATTCACGCAGTGTTCGTGTGTCTAAGGTCTGATGAGGACCCAATCCCAGACGCTGTTGTGTCGTTGGACAACAAGAAAAACAGGTTTTTTTGTGGCAGAAAAGGAAGAAGCTCTACGAAAAGTTGGACCATTTAAAAGCGCACAGCATGATGAGTCAAGCTATGCATCGGAGCCCACGAAAGCGGATGTAGATTTTGAGGTGAAATCCTTTCCTTGTGGGTTTATTTTACTGAGGGGAACTTTTAAATTTCATAAACGGAAATGGTGAACACACGTATTCAGACAGTCTGAAACCATTCCGTTCCGTGCATACAGTCCCCAACAAATTCATTCTTCATGTGTGATGTTTTTGTGACATTTCGCAACATAGAGCAATCTTTATTTGAGGCAATTTGAGGTTCGATGCTATTTCAGAAATGGTTTCCCTGCTTCATCGAAACATTCTAATTGATCATAGCAATATTATTTGTATATTTTGATTGATCACGTTTGTCAACATCGTCTGTAAAGAAACGATCAATTTCACATCATTTCAGCATGACGTGTGGTTTGCAGCACGGCTAAAACGCGGAAGGCAAGCAACAAACCTGTACCACACACAATAAATAAAACCGAATTTGTCAGCAATACTGATAAAGACAGATAAATATGCTGATATGGAAAAGCTAGGGAGGAATAAATTTCCTTTGCTGGCCACATTTGTGTCAATAAAACCACACGAAAATAAGCTTTATGAGTAAGTTCTATCGCTTTCGAATAAAGAACTATGAAATATGTATCTCCACATCCATCGACCCATGTGTTATTCCTCAACACAAACTCCTCTTCCTAGTTAATATTGACATATTAACTTATTTACTACCTTAACTCCACGGGCTATAAAAGCATTCCTTGCCTGAACAAATTTACACCACAACCTCCCAAACAACACCATCGTCGTTTCGTCTGAGAAGTGTTTCCCTGCTCTACTATACCTTCTTCCCCTCGAAACAAAAATAGGCAATAGAATAATACCAAAATGCTCATACCCCACGAGCCACTTTCCTGTTCAAACAGCATGCGGCAGGTTGAAGCAGGCATGGCATGTGCACCGGTTCGCAAATCATTTTGCCGATGGGCTTTTAAGCCACACACCACGTGCACCAAATCTCGGCACACACGCACGCACAAATAGCGCCAAATACCAAAATGCGCCACACGCAGCAAAGACGATGCGCGCATGCCAGCACAAAACGCAAGACAGCACGTGCGCACATACCGCCACACCGTCGTTGTTCAGGAGAGTGTGAAGAAAATCAGTGAATCCAAAAGCATCCACCTAAACCTCAAAACACTCAACCAAAACCCGATTCATGCGGTGGTTGGTGGTTGTCTTCATTAAAACTTTCGTTTTTTGTTTTTCGTTCGTTGCGACCGTACTGGTGAAGGAGGTGTGTGTGTTGTTTCGGGGAATGTTGCTCTGCCACTGTAGGGTGGGGCCCGATGATCGTACGCGTTTGAACTTGAAAATGAAAGTCCACACACCGCAAACTGGAAAATGACGGTGGGTGTCTCGACGGAACGTCAACGGAAGATATGCAAGAAGAAATATATATGTATGTAGGGGAGGAAGCGAGCGGTTTTGCACTACTTACGATTGATTGTTGCGGCAGGTAAAGGTTCGGTTGGTACTTCGGTTCCAGGGCGAGCAGCTCACTCAGCTTAGCCATCATCTGCTCAAAGGTCAGCGCTGGTGCGGCTGGTGGTGATGGTGGTAATGCTGCTGCTGCTGCTCCGGTGGTGTTGTTACTGGTTGCTGATGATGGTGGTGATGATGTTGTGGATGATGATGATGATGCGGTGTTGGTGGTGGTGTGCTTATGTGGTGAGGTGCACTTAGCCGCTGCCGCTGCCCCGGCAGCTCCGGCTAAGTTCTGGCCATCGTCATGATTGGCGTGTGCCGTGCCGGCCGCGGCGGTCTCCATCATCATCGGGTTGTGGTAGTGGTGTTGATGGTGCTGACGGTAATACGCGTAGCGATCACCGTCGGCCGGACCCGATGAGTGCATGGAGCCGCTGCTGGTGGCGTTGTTGCCGCCACCGCGGCGACAGTCGTGCGACGCCAACAGAACTCCATCAGCAGCATCCGGTGTCCCAAGCCGGCCCTCCTCTGCCGACATCCGCTGATCGTGTTGCATCGTCTGGTCGTGTGCATGAACGGTCGTTGGTGGGCACATCATCATCATTGGCCGGTGGTCACCGTCTTCCTCCATCATCATCATGAGGGAGGAGGAAGACGTGGGTAGACCGTGGCCGCCGATTCCGATGGGCTGCTGGTCGATGTTGTTCATGCTATCGACAGAGTAGCAGCGCACAGGGACAGACATACTGAGGGCTGGCCTAGTACCTATGTTTTCGGTAAAAGGGGTGTTTTTTTTTACGTTCGTACCGTTTGCAATCAGCGCGTCCGACACAGCGACACAAGTACGGGTTGTGCCACACAGATTGGACGTTTAGATTTTTGTTTTTTTAAAATAGAGAGAAAAGGATGAAACAAGAACAAGAGAATCGTTGTTGTCGTACAAAGAAAATTTTAAAGATTTTGATACACAAACTGACTCGAGGTGATTTGAACTCTTTGATTTTTCTTGCTCTTGAAATGATAATATTCCTTTCTGTTGGAACAACAGGTGCTGCTGATACACACAACCAATCCAATAAGTACTCGCGCAGTGCAACACGAACGAAACACGCCAGATGCAGCGTACTCCGCGCGGTTTGCAAACTGTGTCGGGCTGTGTGCGTTATTCGATTGATTGCTGTCTTGCAAAACGATAGGTACTAGCGGCAGGTTACGTCCGTGCGTAACTTTCTGAAATGTGACACTCAGAAAACCCTCTTTCTCTCTCTCCTCCCACCGCTTGGCTAACGTGCTTTTAACTGGGCTCTTCGGATAGGACGTTCCGTCCACGCGCGGTACGATTCTTCAAAAAAAGCCAACAAGAGGGTGTAAGGTACGGGTTGCGATATTACAGCTCGGGTGTACGGAGACTTCGACTTTGAGTATACACCAGTTCGGTTCCCGGTTGTGCGAGAACTAACTTTAATACTCTTTTTATTTACGCTGTCTGGTCGTGTGTCTGCGCTCGTACGTACAAGTATAGGATCCGAGATTGCGAATTGCACCCGCCTTGCACCGGGCCAGAATCGTTTCGAAGAGCACGCACGCACACACTCTAAAAGAGCCGTGCCACAAGCGTTTTTTTCCCGCAGGATAGGGACGGAGGAGGACGACACTGATCAACAAACCCCTTTTTGTGATCAAAACGAGCAACTCGGTCGTGAATGGATAGAAGCGAAAAAAAAACTAGTAACTTTCTGTGATTCTTTTTTACCCGAGTTGCTCGCGACAGCGTTCAATTACGATCTCTTTAGTCCTTCGTACACAGCGGTCAATTAGTGTTTGGTTCAACTTCACTTGCGGATGTTGAACTTCGATCGAGCTAAAAGACCTTCGTACGATTTTTATGGTTAGCCTTCGGTTTACTTCGTCGGTTCGTATGTTTGAGCAGTCTCCCCGGTTCTGCCGTCGGGTTGAATTCTCGATTGTTTCAATCCTTGACTTGCGAGTGCACGCTTGGGCGATTTGCTGAGTGATCCTGACGCGATCACGAACGAGTTAAGCTCGAAACAAGTACAACGCGCAAAAAAACTGCAACACACTACTGCTTCGGCGACGGACAGGGTACAGAATCTGCAGCTATCCTTGAGAACCAGTAGGGTGTGCGGCCCGGACAGATTGATGATAGCACACACACGCCTTTAACGATCGTGGCGTGGTATTTCCTACCACACAAGCGTACACCAGCAATGGTAGAACCGAAAGCGAACGAGAAACGACCGTTGTCCGGCAGGTTTGGCACAGGGAGCTTGCTAAGAACCAGAATACGAGGCTAGATATACTGTCTGTCTACCCTGTATGGTTATTCCGCAAGAAGCAATTAGCGCGATCTTGCTGCTTCTTCTTTCTTTTAGGTGCCCTTTTTGTCTTTGCTTCCGTTCGACACACTTACGTTATTATCTGGAAAATTTGGATGTGAAAGGTTAACGCATTGTCTATTGCACTGGAAAAATCAAAACACAGGTTATAAAAGAAACACTGGGAACAAATTAAGGGACAACAACAACAACAACAAAAGGAAACAAACCGGACGCCATCGTCGTCGTTGTTTATGGGAGAAGGAGGAAGAAGGGAAGATAAGGAATGGGCAGGAATAGGCGAAGGCAAACTATGGACCGAAAGATTGTGGGCGTAGGGAATGTGACCTCCACTAATGCATGTCTGGACTGGACCGAGCACGATTTGTCGCTTCCAAAAGGCAAAGCAATCCATTTTGGGTCGTAATAGATTTCTTGCGACGGTTAGTCTGTGACCGAAGAATGCAGTGATTCACTAATGAATAACTTAACAAAACCAGACTACGCCGATAGCATTAGAGGTAACATTCTGGTGACGCCACACAGATCATTGTAATATTTCGTAGATGTCGGCCCACTAATAACAGCCCATAAACTGTCTGTTTAACGCAATTTAAACATTCCCAACGGCATCGTGTGAGTCATGAATGAGTGTGAAAATCTTGTGTGCGTGCGTGTGCGAATATTGCGTGCATAGCAGGACCTCCATAAAAACGCGTATAGTTTTCCCCCTGATGTGGCAGGAGCATTCAACCATGTTAAATATGCTCCTTAAACAGAATTTGTGTACAACGCTCATTTAAGTCTGTCTTTGCCCTCAACGTACCCTAAACCTTAATCTTGCATTTGAAAAACCGTTACACTCCGTTATCGCGATCACTCCCTCGTCCAATACGTAGTATTGAAACATGTAATAAAAACAAAAAAAACAAAATTCACTATCATCTCCCCAGCACCAGCAGTGTTCTATCGGTTAAAGCACAACGTAGATCCCCGTAGAAGGAGGTGTGTGCGTCAAAGTGTTGAGACTTATTTTGCTTCCATCTTACGAAACACATCTTGAACGACTGTTCCGCGTTAGATGAAAATGAAAGCAAATAAGCAATTCATCGCGGTGCCATTTTACAAACAAGTACTACGCAGTGCTGTCGTAGCTGATTTTACAAATTTTTGAAATTCTCCCATCAAATAATCCCAACATTTTTTTCCTTTGAACAACATTGAAGAGGTCACGTTTCAAACGAGGCGCGTGCAATACAATGAATAGTGCCTCCGCGTGTATGCATGTCGTCTGTGTGCTGTCGTCAGGCAGCGTGCGATGGCGACGAAAACTGATACGTCGCACCGAAACATGTGCAGCACACATGAGTGTACCTTTTTCTCATCCCCTTCTAGGGCAACTTGTCGGAAGCACCATTTCAGCGTTCAGGTCAAACACAATGGAGCACTGTGTGTCCTACACACGCTCCGACCAATGACGGTTGTAGTGGTTGTGTCATGTTGGTGATAAGTGCCGCCTTTGCCTCCCGGATTTGCCTAGCTAACAGGCAGGGTGTGCGTATCACGCGCTGCACATGAAACGGGGAGCTTTCGTATGCAGTAGTGTGTACCAAGGGTCTTGCCTTTATCAAAATCACTAGCGTTACCACCACCACCGGATCGATTTGGACGAGGTTTTAGCGTTCCGGCGAAGGCACGACAGCCATTTAGCGCGTGCCATTGTCAGCACCCCAACTACACCTCACAAAGATGGGGTGAAATGTGGGCTGTGGTTAAACGGAACAAGCAAGAGCAATGTATAGGACGATGCATTTGAAGTAATACGTCAACACACCTAACACGGCACACACAGGAGTACATATACTGTGGCAGATTACTTCACACAACGCGATAATACGCATGGCGACGTGACTCGACGGCATTGAACTAATTAGTCATGAAATTGTTCTTCTATTCACACCATTGCCACAAAACAAGGTTACATGCTATCGGTGTGTTTGAATGCAATACTGCAAATGTCCTCTTCCGTGTCCTCAATTCACAAAACACAATTCACATCAAGAAAAAAAATGGAATGAATCCGTATTCTCTCCACAATCCTGGTACTATCAAAACAAACATCTACCTTTTACCATCGTCTATAAAGAGATCAAAATTGCTCCGCGTTTCCATGGCTACTGTCGTGTGTTATTTTAAGGAATAAGCAAAAAAAAACTTCTCCACACACATTAAACCAAGGATTATGTGCACGATGCACGACCTACGCTGACCACCACAGTCTTCCTACCCGCTACCTCTATTGAATCTTTAACAACCGGACCGCAGGAATAAGTCGAGGCCATACCAGAAATCGGTCACCGTAGTTAAGAAAACCTTCCATCGCTGACCCCGAAGTGGCCTACGTTACGCTTTGTTTATTTGCATCAAGTGTGTTGTGGCGTAGTTGTGACGCTGTCGAAAGCGTCACAGAATCGTCGCCACTGTCGTTTCGATTGCGTTTTTACATTTGTTGGTGGATGTCTCTGGAAGGAATCAACAGATTAGATTTCTTATACCACAGCTAGACACACACAACCATACAAATGCAGCTAATAAAAACGCACACAGCATCATCATCTGTGTTGAGAACACAAAACAGAAACAATTTTTGCTCGAACCCAAACAACTCTTCTGAAAGCTGAATTTCACACACTGAACTGCTCTCTGAATTTCACACAGAAACACTAAAGAAATAAGGTTATGCTCTCTTCACAACACTTCGGTATCGGTTTCTTTCAAAGTGTGTGTTATTTTGCAAAATACTCCCGGAGAGGAAATGAAAAAATAGGATTGATCCACGGGTAGAAGCAGGGAAGGTGACGGAAAAAGACTTGAATGTAAATTTATTCCCATTTATTCGTGGCCTCTTTCTTCGTTAGAAAAAATGCGCGAAACGCATGCTGGTTGTTGAATACCAACATTTTGAAACATAAAAAAAATTATGTACTGAACCCAGTATATTAATATTATATCATCGACCAATTTCACTTCAGTAGTATTCTTAGAGACGAAACAGAAACGAGAGTTATGTTTCGAATAACATAAATGACCATTTATATCATTTATAGATTAATTTTACAAATTCAGTAGTTTTTAAAA
>JXXB01006829.1:0-12268 GCA_000956275.1 Anopheles koliensis
GCTTCTTCCTGATTCCCGGTGATGATTCCGGCTGATGCATACCTAGGTGATCAGGTTGATATTGTTTAACCGGATCCTGCTTTAGTTTTGTGTCTCGTTTTAGTACGATCAACTAAAAAAATTACTAAATTCGAACATTCTGAGCAATTTACTTGTTTGCTCACGCTCAGAAAGAATCACTACAAGTGTGAACAGATTTTTGTTAACTCTTTTTTGCAATTTTTACTAAATGAACGTAACTAACATTAAACTTATTATCCATTCCTATTGGTTACGTTTAATCTAGCAAAGTAATTGTAATTTTTTTTAATTATAGTTAAATCATTTCTTAACTATACTGAAAATTAAAAGTATTATTTGCTGTTCTACCTGCTGTTTGTTATCGAATTAGAAGATAATGTGATCGATCATCAAAAAATTAATTATAAATCGTCATGCAGTGTCTCACTATCGATGATATTTTTATAGATTGTACGGTTTTAGGTCTCTTTTCAAGGCCGATGAGTTGTCTAAGCTCAATGAAAATCTGTCGATACATTCAAACCGTAGCTGGACATTCCAGAAACTTATCAACGTTTAGGCAAGATAAACAGCAGCCTAGTAGCTGGTGGCGTTGTTTGTCATTTGTGGTTACCGAGGGTCGTTGTTGTGATTGGTATTGCTGCTATTATTGCTATTACTTTGAATTTACGTGATCAACACCGCAGCACTGGCAGCAGCAGCAGCAGCAGCAGCGACAGCGCCAGCAGGCAAAGTGCGCACACAAAAAAAAACCAAGCACCACCAACAACATCGACAACGTTTCAACAAAGATCTCCCGTGGGGGAAACACTTCCCTGGAAGTGGCCGTGGGATGCGCTGCTCTACGAGACGGAGGGAAACCGGAGGAGTGTGTTTAAGCGGGCCGGAATCGGCGCGAACACGTGCACCTAGCGTAGGACCGATGAAATCATCGTTACTTCGCCCCACCATGATCGATAGGCGGCCAACTCGCATGTACCCTAGCGCACATACACACGCGCGATGTCGTGCGCTCAGAAAACCCGTGGCGTTCGATAAATCGAAACGAATCGAACACAAAACCGAATGTGGGACGTAAAATAAACTCCGCTCCCTCCGGGTTAGGCTCCCTCTTCCCTTTCGGCTTGCGTCAACAGTGCCGCCCGCAATGGACGTTGGTTCCAACCTTTGACATCGTTTAAGGAGCCTCCATTCCTCGCTCTGTTGGCATAGCTAATTTTCGGTGTTTCGACAAGTACATGAGCTTTTGAGTTTTACTCCTTTTTTAGCCTTTAGGCTTTTGTCGCACACACCTTTTTGCTGCTGTCGCATATTGCTTCGCTCGCTCATCGTTTTGTTCGTTACTCTTCATTAAGCTATTTGTTGAGTTTGAAAACTCTGTTGCGACTTAATTTTCTTATTTTTTATTTTCGTAGTAACACAGCATATAAATCGCATGCTACCTTACACTCTAGAGACAGGTACGCTTTGTCTGCACTTAAAAAAGAGATGCGATGAACTTTAATTAACGACATGTTTGAAAAAAAAAATAAAAAAGTCATTTGTAATATATAATGCACAAAGAACAATTTAATCAAACCGTCTTTCTAAATCCTTGTACTCAGAATAAATAGCAGTAAGGGATATATTAAATAAATATTACATAAAGGAGAATAAAACAAGATTTTTTTAATAAAACCGTTTTTCAAAATCTTCAATTATATAGTAGTTTTGGAGAAAAAATTTAATTTTAAGAGTTTTAATTAATTTATTTCAAATTTCTCATCAATCGTACGATACCTTTATCTCTTGCTCTCAACATCTCAGCAGATAAGTAGTAATCCTTTTTCTTGTTATTGTTCTCATTGTACAATAACCTCTTGTAACTCTCTGTAATCAATAACCTCTCTGTACTCATTGTTATTGTACCTCTTTCTTGTTGTTGTACTCATTTAATATACTAATAATTTAGATGCTAGTGTTAGTAAAGTAGCTTAGCGTCTGCATAGTAATTAATTTTACCATCTGGTCAAAACCACTACAGAAAATTCCCCTTTCTAAATTCTAAGCTAGAAGTATATACTACAATTGTAAAGATGTTATTATTGAAGAAAATACTATAATTCTGAACAATTAATGATGAATCACTGGACAATAAGCAGGAAACAACATTGTACAAAGAAATTTACAAAACAACGAAAGCTATAGATAGTTATAAGGAACTTTCAAAACAAAAATAGTTAGTATGAATTATAGCATTATGCTAAGCTTGCCCTTATCACGTTAAGTACGACTTACGCTCGTTCGTCTTTCTCTCTGCTTTTGCTCCAGTGATTCCACGTTTTCCACTGGATCCAGACACAAAACGCACCCTTTACAACGAATGTCGCCCAGTTGGCTGGCGATGCGTGCTGCCAGAGTGATACGATTAGCGTAAGCCACTCATACAACGAGATCGATTGGTGCGTCGCGTGCGGAACAGAGGCAGGCAATCGACCACAAAAGCCGCCATACCGACCGGGTACCGCCCGATTAATGGCCCTTTTTACACCCTCCCGGGCCAATCGGTCGCTTATCAGCGAACGAAACATCCTAAACAACAGCTTGCATCGAGCCGATCGGGCCGTCGGTGCCCTTTTGCCTACGCTCAGCTGCTCAGCTGCTAGGGCTGACGGCGCTCTCTAGGTCGCCCCGTTTGACTGATAAGGTTTCGCTCACGTTCGTCGAACGCTCTAGCGCACACGCGTTTGACGTTTCGAAGAGGAAAACCTCCCAACCCCCTACCCAGGCGTCGCATATCACCAAACCCACGACGGGTTTACGAACAAAATGCTGCAAAGATCAACACAGCACAACGCCAACAACGCCGCCGAGCGAGCCACCGCAGAAACCCAAACAAAACATTACGCCTAAGCGCCGCCTTTGATGGTCGACCTCAGGATGCCGAGACATATAGTACCGGACCGCCGACAGAGTGGTAAGCTGTCAAAGCAAAGGCAAACCTCAAAAGGGGTCACAGGGGAGCGGATTTGAAGGTTATTGGTTTTTGTGGTTTACACGGTCGCTTTGGCTCGGCTTCGCGGCATCGGGTGGAATATTTTATGGCGGATCGTGTCGTGTTGGATCACACCAACCCAACACCAACCAGCGAACCGGGCATTAACCAGCACGTCTGCCAGCATGAACTGCATACGGCGCCCATCGGTGTGGATGACGACATCACGTGTCGCATATCCAAGGACTCTTTGCAAGTGTGAGTTTCTTTATTTGCGTTTTGTTTTTCCTCGCTGATTGACGGCGGCATAGACGATCACTCGATCGCCGTCGGGCTCTCGGGCTGCATTAGATGGGTTCTCTCGTTCTGACTGGATCCCGCGTACTAATATGTGTGTGTGTGATCATGCATTGTAATCAACGTTCGTGACCTCTTAGCTCGTCGTATCATAAACGATTGATTCTTGGAATTTTACAAATAAACAATTAAATCTTGATTCACGGAAAAAAACGCTCGTTTACGTAGCAGTACGTACGTTTCTTGAATTACTACAAAATTGTAGTTCACCGTTTGAGCCTTGGAAAGAAAACATCCCCCAACAGGTTACTACACAGTTGGATATTTACCAAGGGTTTGTTTTTCGTAGGAAAAAATTGTTTAATAAACCTGAAGCACAAATGTGTCGAGCTTCAATGTTATTTTCAGAAAAACAACAAACACGATTACCAAAAAACAAATAATTCAAATTGGATTTAGATCCAACATAAAGCCCTATTGTCTGTCTATAAACATTACAATGGTGTTACACGTTTCACTTCTCGATTTATATATTTTCTTTAATATAGCTTTGTTGTCGCAGCACAGTGAAAAAGCAAACTGAGACTTATAAATTCGAAGGTTTCTTTTTTGAATGGTTTCCCTACATTTGACGAGTTGGTAGAAATTAGCGTAGATATTGGTAGATATTGGCATGACTGAAGTAGCATTGCAACATTATAGATTTTCCGCTCATTATAAAGTAATGAGAATAAAATGCAATGCTACGTATATTATGGTTATTATGAAGTACCAGTTAGTTTTAATATTTTTGTTCGAAATGTCGTTCCTTTTTAATATAAAAAGAATAAGAAATTGTCTTAGATATAAAAAATAAATCCCTTGATTTGTATATTAAAAAAAATTATGTACAAAAAGCGGAGAAACTAAGTTCAAGATATTCCACATCACTTATATATTATTTACACTTACATGTAAAAACAATCATACTTTTACACGAATATAAATGAAACATGCACTCAAAGCCCTGTGAATGATCAAAGTGATCAGTTGAGGTTTTCAAGTTACATGACGAAACTAGAGGACCAAAATTCACATGAATAAATCTAAAAACGATCTTTACGACAGTTTTTGCTAAAACGTTTCTTTAGCAAAAATATTCACATCCATCCAATTCTACGCTAAATATCTATTGGTTTAATAAACATTCTCTTGATGAAATTTGAGTGTCAGGAAGGATTAACAAGAAACTATCATCGGTCGTAATCAAAAGGTTGAATATCAAAAATATCGTTATAAGGTCAGTTCCTTCTTGTCCGGCAAGTAAAAAAAATATTTTCATCCCTCTTGTTCAGTCCTGATTTAATGGCAATCCATTTTTTTATGTTTCTTAGTATTTGTATTTATACTGTTGTCTAATATTATTTGTAACTTATGGTTATTTTTTAGCATACTGGATTTTTTTTTTTGGAAACTTTAGTTCATAGTTGAAAACTAACCAAAAATCACTCAAAACCCGTTTTTTCATAAAAATTCTTGAAAAAATTTGTGAAAACTGCTCACCCACTAAGCTGATAACTAAAACAAAAGCTATTTTTTTGGATTCGTTGGTAAGTTCGAAAAACTCGATTTGCTGACTACTCTCGTAGTTAAATATACTTATATACTTAAGAATAGTTCTATATATTTCGCATATATTTGATACTTATATACTTAAGAATAGTTCTATATATTTCGCATATATTTGATAATATGAGAAATTTGAACATCAGTTTTACGTCCCTCTATGCAACCAGTCGAAACTTACAAATTATTTTAAAGTTTTTTAAGTTTACTTTCCCGAAATCCAAATGCCCTACACAAGTGAATAATTTTGCAGAGTTAGTGCTAAGACAACTATTTTCAACTCTTGACTCGATCGTTAATCCATCCCTGTTAGAGTTAGCTCCTTCTTCAAATATATAGCGAAAATAAAGCAACTAGCAAACACCGGCATGCATTATTCCAGGCACATCGTTCGGCCTGCAGGGGCGCACCTGCCAAATTATTTCCGATCACAACCCAAATCAAACAAGCAGATGCGAAACGGTCCAATTATTGCATAAACAGCTTCAGCCACTTCCGTTCAGCGTGTGCTCGATAATTGGCTAAAGCGAGGAAGAGAGCAAGGCAAAAAAGCAGCAACCGCCGAGCCCCCGAGAGAGTGTATGCTCAATTGGGTACGTACGTCTAATCGATTTGCATTTGAGGATGCTTGCTTTTCGGTGGTCGTCTCGTGAGCGAATGCTTATTTACATTCCGTCGTTTGTTAGGTTTCGTTTCAGGTCGGTTGAATTCAAATACGACTTCATTTCTTACCATCCCTAGTGGGCTGGCAAACAGGCTAACAGCGTGTCATGGTGGTTGTCATGGTGACAATTTTGAGTTCACACTTTTTGAATTAAAAACGAAGTAAATGAGCCCAAATTTAGATCGCTGTTTTGATTACTTCACCAAAACAAGCATCCCTATTCAACGACAATTTTAAACAAACAAATCTATTCAAAGTCCCCAAACGGACAACGCCCCACAGCCTTTCGATTTGATGATTAATTCCATCGATCGTGGGAAAAAGCACGGCAGCAACCTGTTTTCAAGCCTAACCTAGCCGTGCCACCACCGAACCTTCATCTCTATTTTCGGCTCAAAAAAAAATGGCGCTTCGGTGGTCAGTTCTGGGCTGGCGTTTCCCTGACCAAGACCCCGCTGGAACGCTGGAACCCATCGGTTGGAACAATAAATTTGTACGTCCACCCTGTCCGCGTCCCAAGTGCCGATGCTGTGTGACACAAACGCACATGGCTTGAACAGCATGAAACAACCAAACAAACATTTTTCTACGTCTTTTCTACGACGGCCACACAACAGGTCTTTCTCTGGTTCAGTTGAAGGCACTCCTCGGGTCGCGTGAGAGTAGGTGACTGTAGAAAACGGAATCGACGCAAAGAGCGAAGAGAAACATTAGCCGAACAACGACTTAAATAGCACCTGAAGAGTCCACCGCGTTAAGTCGTTTATGCAAAAAAGGCCCCTAACAAAGGCAAACAATTTTCATGCGATCGAATGCGGCCGTAGGACATCAGGGGGAGGGAAGAACACCATTCACAAACGCACCCGTGTGCGAGACGGCAGCGACGCGTGCGAAGCCGGGCGAAGGAGTCACAATCGGAATGCTCCTTTTAGTGATGAATGAAATATGATACTCGAAGCGTTGCCTCCCAGGGTCTGCAGCTTCGGTGAACAAGCTGTGGCTCTCTTAAGTGCTCTGTGTGTGTGTGTGGTTGTGTTGTTTTTTTACATTTCTGCTTGTTTGGAGGATATTATTTTATTTTTTAATCCAACCCGCCGAGCGCTTCGTTGGAGGATTGTTTTATGTGCATCTTCTTCGCTCAACCTCAATCCGATCGCAATTTGACTAAGCTCGAAATCAATCACATGTCTCCGTCTCGCCCTTGGCGGACTCCCGCCGTCTTTCCAGCTAGTGGACCCGGCCACGTTGTGCAGCAAAGGGGCCCACCGGAGCTTCGTATGCGCTTCAATGGCGCAGTGTCCCACTTGACATTCACGGTTTTAAATTTATGTCCGAATGAATGAAACGCTCCACCAGACGCCATCGTTCGATGAGCGAAGATTCGTCGAGTTGGGCAGTGATCGTGCTAGCTGGCGTCTGGATTGGTCTCGTCGTGCTGATGGAATTGCTAGTTTTTGGAACTTCTCTGCGTGTTTATCGAGCTTCCTTTTAAAACCATAAATGAAGAGATTTATTTTAACGTATCCAAGAGGTTCAAATTTTGCCATGTTTTCTTTGTATTTGTTCTCTACCAAGAACATTGAAACAGAGATAAAAAATTGTTTTAAATATTGTAGTAATTGTTTTAATTGATTGATTAATTAATTGAAGTAATTGTTTTAAATATTGTTGTATGTTCCAAATTCATAAACAACATAATTGTTTACGGCCGCACGCTATAAACAAAGATCATGGTTACGTTGTCAAACGTAAACTATTTTTCGTTCATTACAACTTTTAAATTAATGGTTATTTATTCAATAAAACGAAAGGAAGTATAGTGTAGTGTTCAAAACTTTTATGGGAATGGGTAAAGGAATAAGACATTATTACATTGTCATTGACGAGAATATATTTTATTTACTGGAGAGTGTTTCTAGCAAGGGAATAACATTTTGTTGTACAATACTGCAGATACTTAATACTTTAACGTATGTAAATTTTCTACCATTTTATCACAACGAAATACATAAATAAATATGCATCGTGTTCATAATTTATGGTTAGCGCAAATAGTTGACCGATCATTATAACACTGAGTTTATTTTTTTATCGAGTGAAAGATGAAGAATAATTCTTCATTACAAATTTATCAAATGAAATGAAAACTACAGCTGATGATCGTCATTTCTCAAAATTTCGATATTTCAAAGAGTTATTCTTAAGGAAGCCTTAAAATACCGAATATAATGAGATTAAAAACGAAAGGTTGAAGGGTGATAGGTTGATAAAATAAAATCATGTTTTATCAATCATTTTAAAGGGTATTATCGAATCCCCAACATTTTTCTTTTACATTCATTTGATCCTGATAGATTGATTAATCCACATTGTTTACTTTCTTGTTTCATCTTCTGATCAGTATTAATTTAGGAACTGAAGTCCACCATTCTGTAGCGGAGCTGAAATTTGTGTTCAAATTTACCGGAAAATCCACCAAAGTACATGTATATAGTGCAAATAATCAGCTACAAATTTTCTTCTGAGTAATTCTGCGGTTTCTCATCAACACCATCGATACTTAAAAAAAATCAATATAAAATGTGCGCAAATGCCAGATGATGGAAAATCAGAAGAACCCTCTCACGCCAAAACACTCAAAGGCGCTCCACACAACCTGTTCGTGAGTCATGCAACGTAACCTGAGAACTCTTTTATTCATCCTTCTAACGCCAGCAAAAAATATCACTTTTATCAAGCTCCACGTTTTTGTTTTTTGTTTTCTCCATTAAAATAATCGAAGACAACACTATTCAAGTTTTCAATTAGCAAAAGCTTGGTGGTTCGGGATTTGGCTGATTCACTCTTTTTATCGACTATTTCACATGCTTCTCCTTTTATTGCTGTCTATTGGCGACTTTTGGTACACTCCACTCGCCGCGGCCCGTGTGGCAGCTAAATAAACATATCATTTTATCATTCTGCGCCTTCCTTTTTCCATCACCTTTCGTAACATGCCGCGCACCGCAGCACATCGTTGGCACTCGTCTGCAACAAGGAAGCGCTTTGGATGCGTTGATTGTTGTCCGGTTTTTGATTCACTTTTATGGAGTCAAAAGTTTGACTTCCACTTTGCTACTAGCCTGCCGGTGCCTGTCAATTATGGGTCCATCATCAGTGATTTGAGTAAAACATGCAAATTTTTAGTCTCTCGCCATTTACGGAGGCTGCGGTTTTTTGGCTAAAACCTGGCGGACCGACTAGCCAGAGGTCACGACTTGCGATTCCGAATGTTGTAAATTTGCTAAGATGCAAATTTCGCTACGCTGTGTATGTGTGTATCTTCAGCTAGACCACACACGGAAGTGAAAAATCGTATTGCGCTTATAGCTTTAATAGGACAGTCAGTAACGCGATACGCCCACCCGTTTTTGGTTTAGAAAAAAGGAAAACTTGCCATGAGATAACCAACATTTCTGTTGGCCAATGCTTCAACTAATAATAAAAGAAATATTTTTAAAACTTTTACGCATTTTTACAACTGCTTTTACTATTTTCGTCACAATGTTCATCATCGATCCCTGTAACACAATAACAGGGAATATCCACCTACATAAATTTGATTTCGAGTTTTAAGGTTTTGATATATTCAAGGTTTGGCTGTCAAGGTTTTTTTATATTCACAAAACAACAGGTGGTTGTATAGTTTTGTTACGGACTGTAGAATAACAATTGTATAATCAAAATTTGAAAAAAGGAAATACCAATTATTCATCGTTTATTTTTTAAAAGCCACAATTTTCTGCTTCTTTTGGCATCTTCCATAAACAACGCGCAAAACAATTTTTATAATGTCCTTAAATTAATCCATATCTTCATCAAAAATTTAGTAACACTAATAAATTACGCGTTTCAACTAACATTGGACATTTTATTGTTGAGTATCCTAACAAAACAAAAATATTTCATGTTCACTTTCACTCGATCGTCAGCGAAAAAATAATCAGAACCAATTCCTTTAATCGTATACAAGTTTAGGTAAATTTAAACTAGGCATAATGAACGTTACAATATCAATTAATCATGATAAAAACATTTTTCAGTTTTCGTGTTAAACAAATGTTACGATTCCTTTGAATTTTCAGTTTTCTGAAATACCAAATAAAAAATGAATGGACTTTTTCATTTTTATCTTTATTTAAAACAAAGAATAAAGATACTCTCGCACAGCAGTTTTAGAAACACGTTATCAAAATAGTTGTTTTTTATTTATTTTATTGTTTAATTTGTTTAAATGGTTTTTGTTAGGTTATAATTAGGATACGTAGAAAAAGTTACAAAATTTTAATCGTTCAATAATTTACAATGTAGCAACCATTAATCCGTCTATTCTCTGTTGTAGTGCATGTCTTAAAATTTTCAAAATAGCACAACAATTTCAAAATCGTGTTAGTATATTAAAATACACCGACATAAAAATTTACAGATATTAATCGAAAGAACAATCGTTCAACGCATGCTACTAGTGCGCTAGTCAACCACAACCATGAACAACCGCATTCGAACAAGAGGTTACTAAATTCAACGCATCTATCAAACCCCTTAGCCATGTGACACTCTGCCAGAGGATTAGCATGCCAGCACGGCGCATTCCACCGAAGATAAAAACCCACGAGAATTAAAGAAACGGGCTGCATTTGAACGCTCGCACACGGTTGAGTATTTGTCAAAAACTTCATTCCCAGAAAAGGTCGGTGCCAGCGTGAGAAGGGGTCCTGCAGGTAAAATTCCTGGCCGCAGCACTAAACACACCACGGTGACGGTGCGAACCCGATCCGGATGGTCGTCGTCCCCACCTCCCTCCCCCTGGGGTGGTGTACCGCACATTCTTGGAAAGCCCAAAAATTACGCCCAACCGCCACCCCAGTCCCTGGGGTTTGCGCGCTTGCGCACGCTGGCACACAAATACACACCGATTGCAGTATGCAGTATAAAGTTGCATAACCATCTGGCCGGTTGCATAGTTTTCACCCCGCCGCAGCACGGCATCCAGAACGGCACGGACGCTTGGGACGGGAGCTGGAGAGGGCAGGAAGGGGATCGAACGCAGGCATATTATTTGCACCATGGTCACGTGGCCGGCCTATGCAACATCGTGCCTACTAACTACTATCGCGCCTCGCACCGACCCTTACCCATCGGTATCGTACCGGATTCGGTGCGTCGTCCGCCAAACGACGCGACGAGACACGTCCGATTCGGACGCCCGCCCGGGACCGCGCCACCAGATGCAAATAACAATTATAGCAAAAAAAACGGCACCTACTGTTGCGAAGAAAAAGCATGCATAATTCCAAGCCAGATAGTTTCGCACACAGGCGCGGAGCAGGGCCAGCGACCTGCCTATCATCAATTTAAGGCCGCCCGACTAGACGACCCATTGGCGCGTTGCAACTGCAACCAAATATGCCAAATGCACGTAAACTGTGGCCGGCTCCAATCGCCCGTCCGGTCCTTATCACCCTCTCTACTAGCCGGTGCCCCGTACCCGCAATTGTTTATTTTTCGTCTAGCTGTCATCCTTTTCCGGATGACAGGCGCGTTGACGTTGGTCGTCGTCTGGTCTTCGCCGGCTGCTTCGCTTCCGTTCATTCCGTGCATGCGATGAGCTGATCATGCAAGCTGCGTGAGCACTACTTACGCAATGCACCGTTGCACCGTTGCATGCACGGGTGAGGAATCCTCTCCAGCAAGACAATTAAGCTATTATAAGCCATAAACCAATGGTGACTGTAAGAAAAAAACACACACAAATTTTGAGAATTATATCTGGCAGAAACAGGCATCGTTTCCAACCCAGCTTACTGAGATTAAATTTTAGGCGTACAATTAACCCGTAAAATTTAATTAAAGCAACATGAAATGTTCCAAAAGCCCTACAAGATCCCAAAATGAAGGTTGTTGAGAGCTCATCTGCAAGTTTCTTGATTCATAATACGAAACAACATCCCAAAAATGATTCCCAGCTGTTCAATGCTACCGGTGAACGCAAATTTTTAACAACAAGCTACGTCATGTGATCTGCTGCAATTGAAATTCGCTACGAACACAAATTGGGTCAATAATTCTATTCTGTTTGTTTTTTTGTTATTTGAAGCCGATTTTCTTATTTTTTAATAAGTTTAATCAATGTTATTTTTTAATGTATGATTATCGTAGTTAATAAAACAATTGAAACAAAGAAATCCCATTATGTAAATAAACGATAAAGAGACTTTATATTTCAGTATTTTTTATGATCCGTCGTCCTAGCTGTTCGCACCAAGAAATCCTTTGTAAAGGATCTCTGAAAAAGAGTTCCAACGCAAACCGCATAAAACATAGTATGAGCTTTACTATGACATTGTCTATACCTGAAGTATGATAAGAAATGAAGATCAATTAATACAACCAAAAGTTCATGGTTGCTTAGTATGATTGTCATAGCATTATCATGTTGAGGTTTAGAGGTTTTTTAAATGTATCAGTGATTTTAGGACTCTCCTGTTTGCTGTTCAATATCGCTCTGGAAGGTGTCATGCGGAACGCGGGTTTCGACATCCGAGGCACGATCTACACCCGTTCTATCCAATATTCCTGGGCTTCGCGGATGACATCGAAATCATTGGACGAACATCTGCGGCGGTGTGCGAGGCGTACACCCGACTAAAACGCGAAGCAGCCAGGAT
>JXXB01006837.1:0-10339 GCA_000956275.1 Anopheles koliensis
TCTCTCTCTCTCTCTGCAACCACTGCTCCTTTGCCTTCTCAGCCGAAGGACTCTGTGTTGCAGTTGACCCAGTTTGCTGCATCGATTGGCTATTGTTATGTCCGAGACGGGTTCCGGCCACGAAGGGCCGCGGCTGCTGATTTAACTTAATTATTTTGTGCAAGCCTTTCCGTGTCGTGCCTATCGTGGTTGCATCGGTTTGTAGAAGGGCGGCAGCATAACATGCAGATACTTAGTGGCCACTTTCGTCGCCCCGGATCGCGATCGGTAGGTGGAATTAAATGTTAAGATAACACCCAGAAACACCGGACGCGTCGTTCACGCGAAGGTCCACCGGCCGCCGTTCGGGTCCCATCATTGCGATGGTCTGTAACGTACGTTAATTATGGCTCATTGTCACAACGTTCGAACGCGGGCTCGATTAGCGTGCGGCGGGTTCTCCCTAGTGCGTTCTGAGATTGCACGGGCAGGAAATGCTTGTTGACTTGCTCGGTGGCCGGTTGCCGATCGATCAAACGCAACGCAAGGCCACAATTACTACAAATCTTGTGGTGCTGTGCGGGTTGTGTAGTGACATTGAAAAATTTACTTGAAAGAGAGAGAGAGAGGGAGGTAGAAAGAGAGTGTGAGCTCCACCGTAGAGTAAAAATCGCGTCACTAGCAGCAGCAGCAGCAGCAGTGCCTAATCAACTGGAACTAATAATTGCTGGGTTTGGGGTTGTCTATCGTGGTCGTGGTTATGATTGCCGGGGGAGATAAGCCCCGTACTGCATCCGCTGCCGCCCGGAAGTGTGCTCGACAAATTTTAATTACCCTCGGTTCAAGGGGAGAGTGGTGAAGATGGAGGGCGGAGAGCAAAAAGGACAAAGTGCAACCAGGCGGGAGGCTAATTGTTTTTCCCCGCTCGCCGTCCAACGTTAGACGCATTGCGGTGGGCGATTTTACATTAGCGCTGATTGTTATTGGTCGCTGGGAGCGGTAAATTGTTTATCGGTTTCATTAACGCTATTTTTGAAAGATAGTGTTGCTGGTTTTGCTACACATTTGAATGTGTGCCTAAAGGAATAAAAGGTTGTTAAAGGGAGGCGAGTCCAAAAATTTTCCGAATTCCAAACGAGTTCCAGCCGAAAACAAGTTTATGATGGGCGACCTTTTGAAAACGCCCCATGCCGGATTCTGGGGATCTATTTTACACACATTAGGCGGTTTCATTCGCTCACGTTTGATTCCGTTGCTCACCTTGTATCGAAATTCACGGGCACGCTCAGTTCGATGACCGGCTCCTAGCATAATCGCAAACTGGTTTGTGGTAGCGTGCTGGCAGAGCCATATGTCGAGTAGTATTGGTCCCGTTATGACATAAGAGAATAGATTTTAGCACCCGAGCATCGAGAAGCATCCACGTGGCAGTGCGAAACACGCCGGCGTGATCGGGTTCGTCGCTTGAGACGATCGTTTAAGTTACTCGTCCAAATAAATCGCGTCCGTTCGGTTTTGGATGCGTAAAACATTCGTGTATGTTTGCGCGTGTTTGTGTTGATTGCTAGCCTCCCTCCCCTCCCCTCCACCTGTGCCATTCGCTTTGTTGTAAGAAAAAAAACCTTACACGGGAAAATACGCCTCAAGCTTACGCATTCTGCGCACCTGAGCGGCAAATTTATGACGCGCGCTCTAGTGTGTGCAGTTCGCCCTTCCCTCGATTGCACGCGCCACCACTCTAGCTCTAGAAAGCCACACCGCCGAAGGTTGCCACCGCACGGCAAACGACCGTGAATCCGTGCGGCGAAGTGCGGAAGCTGCACGATCAAGTATCGTTTCGGGTAGGAAGTCGGCGGTCGATCCGATTACTTGAGTCACCGTGTTTTGGTTGGTTTGAAAGCCAAAACAAATAAAAAAGAAAAAATAAAACTTTGATGGTGTTTATCAATAATGGATTCATTGCGTCACGGCAGTCTGCTGTTTTGGCTCGGAAACGATGATTCAACGCACGTTTTATCTTGGTATCGCTTTTTGAGAGGTGCTTCACTTAAAACGGCATGTTGTAAACAAAGATATCGTCGCTTATTGAGGGGCCTCCTAATGAGCGCATGATTGATAGGAGAAAAAATGTGATAATTGCATATAAAAGTTAACTTTTCTCTTAGCCCAAAGCCTCTCTGCCAACCCTCTGACCCTGGCCGGTGGGGAGCGTCAAACAAAACGGCTTCCAGTTTTTTTTTGCGGTTCGGGAAAGCTTACCTTTGTGTTTCTCTACGTCCTCGCTGCGCCGTTTCTCGCTACCTAGCTTCGAGCGAGAAATATGCGCTCTACACTTACACACACACACACACACCTAGTGCCGCTCACACACTGACACGCCGCGGTTGTTTTCTTTTTCGGCTACAACTTTATAAACTTCACCCGCAAGCGAACACTACACCGGACAGCAAAAACCTAGGCAGCAAAAACCTACAAAATAAATTTTGTTACTCCACTTTTCCCTCCACGCTCGGCGGCGGTGGTGATGCATATTTTTAGTTGAATAATTTTCCGTTTTCTTGCGTTATGTTCACTGGTGGAATTAATGAGCCGATCGCGTCGACGTACCGGCGGTTTGGATGGGTGAATTAGATAGCCCGAAAGAAAGCAGTTGAAATTGCATTGCCCCGTACGGAACTGAACCAGGTCGTGGTCATCGTTTGCACTTGCCAATATTTCGCGCTCGATCCGGTCGCAAAGGAAGGTGTGAGGATCGTCTTCTGCTCGTTACAAAATTTTCTTTAATACAGTTCGATCTCCTCGAGTTGATAAAAATCGCATGTTTGGCGGAACATTTAACGTCGATGCTAATAAATACGAGCGACACGTTGCTCTCGGTCGCGTAGCGCACCGTTCCGGGCGATTGATCCCACCGGGCGAGTGGGTGGTTATTTTATCTTTCCAAACACTTAACACGCGCTGCGTGAGAACCGTCTCGGTGCGGTCCGGTTGGGTGGCTATTATTAGTTCAGCCCTTCACGAAACCGCGCCGAGCAGGTGTTTCTCGTTTCCGGTTTCGAATGGAATTCACGAACCAGACGCTTTTGCAACCCACACACTCACGCACATATACATATGCCTAACACATTCCACATTTCTTCTCACGCTTCAGAACAAAACCACCAAATGGGCACAAGAAGCACGAGGGCACCGCACAAAATTTAAATTCTACCTTTTTTATGTGTTTTGCCTTACCAGCCCAACACCCAAACCTAGTTCTCGATCAAATAACTTGCGTTCTCGCGCTGAAACGAACCCCCGGCACGGTTGCTGTTCACACCACCGTTGTGTCGACCGATCGTGAGCGAATACGAGCGGGAACTGGGCGGTGTAGATCGCGCCTGCGCTGAGTGCGCGTGCGATCGCGAAAAATCCCTCCCGCTTCGCTCGCGCGGGTGTTAGTAACAGGGACGGTGGAGAGAGGGTGGGGTGGTGAAGAGCGCTCGGAATCACTCGATCAGATCGAACGCAAATAGTGCCTCGTCATGTGAGGCTGAGTCCGTTCTCATCAGTGGAGCTAATGAGCGTTTGTTGCGGTTGGCTGTGGTGGTGTTTGTGTGTGTGAGCAGTGTCTCTTCCTTCGGTATGATTCGCCAGCTTCCGGGAGACGACGATACCATCGGAGAGGAGAGCTTTCCGTTCATTGAAAATCATCATGAGCACGCGCGCGTGTGTGTGTGTTGGGGATTCCGCGCTGGTGAGTATTCCTTGGTGGCGGCCGGCTTATGCAATGGGAATGCTTTTCTAGAAGTGCACTGACGCAGACCTGGCGGGATAAACCGGTTCGCGGGGTTCGTGTTTTCGCGTGCGCTTGGATGATCGCGAGCCCTTGAATTCGGTGGGATTCGAAAGTTAAACCACTGGCATGCGGTGCGGATAGTGAACGTGCACGACGATGTGTCGAAGGTCAGTTCATTCCAAACCAGGAAGACGTCCTTTGCTACGATGGCTGCCGTTGTAGTACTGCCAGCAATAAGGGATTATTGACCTCTTTTTATTTACCTGCACTGGAGAGAACAATGAACCTTCTTACTTTGGATTCCGCGAATTCTACGAAGTATATCTCTAGATAGTGAAAGTGTATTTTATTATGAACCTTCAGGTTAGTACCAAATCTTCCTAAGGTTGTTTAAATATATAATGAAAAATTTGTAAAATATAATAGTTTTAGAAACCGTTTAAAACGACATTTGTTATATGATTTAGATGTTGGGTTTTGTTCAGAGTCAACACGATGTTTGGTTTTTCTTGTCATATTTGATACAAACGAATCAAATATTTGAACAACAGTCCCGGCAACTTCCGGAACTATTGATATTAAGCGAACACACCGAAGTGACGTTGCAAAGCGGTTGGTAAAACCGTTCAATCAAACGATCGGTGAGCTTCTTCACGTCCATGGGCCTTAAGCAAACTGTTTGAAGAAGCTGTCAGTGCCATTACATCGACGCCTATGTACATCGCGGCAGATCACATGGAGTATGGTCTGAGCAAACGATTACGGCGTTATACAACCCGCCGGCGGCTTGCCAACCGAAGGAGAATCCAGTGTGCTGGCGATAGAACTGAACAAAGCAAGCGCGCACGGTGAAATTCCTTCGGCAGCCTTCAAGGCTACGCGAACGTATCGTACGTATTGACGTACGGTTGGGTCGGACCATCGGTCAAAAATTGAATGAGTCGAAAAGTACGAAGCAAGCAATGGGCTGGAAAACGAACCTCTTCGCTCACATGGTGCAAGTGTTCAAAATTTGCCACACATTGCATTACATCGAGCGACCTGGCGGCCCTGGCAGACCGAACCGTACCGGGTAGAAACTGCTGCGCTGTTGTTTCGCTCTGGCATTAAAGCCCGCGGTGGACAAACAACAGGTGCGAGACCGGTGTGGGTTATGCACCACGAGCGTTTGCCAACGATCACGACCCGTGAGCCGCCTGCCCGGAAGAGAGCGTAAAGAGAGCAATCGACGCAGTGCGTAAGGCACTGGGTCAAGGTGGAGATCGGAAATCGGAACGCAATTGACATTGGCAGCGGTGGCGACGGCGACGGCGACGGCGACGAACTCAAAGTTATTTGATCGGAGACGGACGACGGGCTTAAGCCTTGCACGCACCGAAGAATGTTACGAACAGGTTATGAGTAAGCGTCAGGAGGTCGAGCTGAGAAACGGTGTGTCTGGGCGTTCTTGACAACCTGTCCAGTATGAATGACATAATCAGATGAATAAAATGTTGTTTATGGCTTTGGAATTGTGTTTTGGTTTTTGATACAGATGTTAGGAGCGGGGCGAATGAGGCTTGGTTTAAATTTGTTCATGAATTTTGACATTTTTCAATACGCCTTTGCTTATGCAATTCGCAATACGTTGTTATTTTCAAACTATGGGAAAAGCACCGTGGGTGGTTAAACTTCGTACGTAATGATTAATTGTGAAAGTTTTTAATGGGTTATGTTGTGGTTTCTTCTAGATTTTAGTTAAACTGACTATTCATAAAAAATACTAACAAATGTACCGCTAGGCCCCACTCGGAAATATTAAAACGTAACATTGCCACGCAAAACGGCGTCACATTTTTTGCTGCTGCGGAATAAAGAAACTTTTATTACATAAAATAGTGGCGAACGACGCGCTTATGCATGTGTGTAAATTCACCGGATTTTAGCACATATGTTGATTCAGTTGTTTTCCGGGCTAAGCTCTTGCTCAAACCTGAAAGGATCAATGTCAGCTTATAACGAAGCGCATTCGGGCGGCTCAACTTCAGACCGAAGTATTCGCCTGATTCGACTCTACCATGCATCTGTACGGAAAGCTGTGCTCGCTGTTTCTGCTCCTTGCCTGGTGTAACGTTGGTAAGTGGAACCACCAGTCATACAGAGACTGTGTTGCTAGAGTAATTGCTTCATGTTTTATTATTATTCTATCCGTAGCTTTCACGCTAGTTGCACCAAACATTCAAGTGTGTCCGACTAACGAAGAGTTTACGTTTTCGTACGCCTGTCAGCCAACGTGTGCCAGTAAGGTTTGCAGCAATACCAGCTCCTCGCCGAAAAGGGATGCTTGTACGTGCAAATCGGGCTACATCCGAGAGGCTCCTAAAGGAGCATGTATTCGCACGACGTCTTGCCCTGTCTAAGTAGTGGAGCGTGCTGATGTTCCCCCAGCTCTCGATGATTAAATAAAAATAACCCCTTTCCTAATACATCGCCCCTAATTTGTTGTATTTTTTTATAAATCACATGCTCACGATGAAGTTTGATTTGATGAGGTACAATAGTAATTGATCAAAATTGGGTATTTAAAAACAAATACTTATTCATGGTGTTTACAGTGTCACATACATTGTTTTATTGGGAATAATCTTTGTAGAATGCTTGTCGAGCTGTCTACGTCGACAGGCAACTAAGCTGGATACTCTCCGGCAGTGGTGCACACTGGTCCTCGGGAATACATTTTTCAGTGTTAAGATCACGCGAATATCCTAGCTTGCAAATGCACCAATCGACCACTGGAGAGCAAATGTTCTGACAGTTGACATCGCAAGGACCATTTTCCGTAAACTCTTCGTACTCTCCACACGGCGGAGGTCCTGCTGTAATTTCTCCGACCAGGGCAACGACCAGCAGTACAGTGGTTAATCCAACGATCGACGTCCTCATGGTTTCTATTAGCTGGTGCAGGATTTGTCACTCCGTTTCGATGTAATGTGTTACACAGAACCCGACGTACTGGTACTGCTGTGTCGAGCTGGGCTATCAGACTGATTTGATAGATTTGGTTTTGGCTCTGTTTGTACAGTAAGGTTGTCTGAGATACATATCGAGCCAGTTGTGTCAACCTCCAATGGGTACCATCCCGTATCTGCCAGACTGCTAGAAACGTGCGTAAAGAAACTACAAGCTTGGTTTCATTTTTTGGAACATTTACGTCTAATAATTCGTAAGCAATCTGTTTCAGCTTGGATACTTCTGCTCATAACATGCACAAATGGAAATGTGAAATTCTTAATTTAGCTAAAATCGTACATAAAGTTTTTGTATTGATCGTTGTTTTTATATCAATCGTTTGTTTTAAAATGCTTGGAACAAAAATTTATAAAGTTAAAAAAGGGGAGACAGTATTAATATTTATTAAAGATGTAAACAATAAAACAATTACAACAGACAACGGTTTATTGAATTGTGATTTGGTGATCTACGATAGCCTGCCATAATTCCAAGGAAACATTTATTGCAAGCATCTCAACTTCCAGCTTAGGTAAAGCACGAAAAGGTGAAGCTTGGGGCCTCACGAAGCACAGGAACTTCGGCCGCGATGGAGCACTGATTTTCGAGAACACACTGGTTGGTTTTGGGATCCTTCAGGTAGCCTTCGCGACAGATACACACATTTGTAACACCTTTGTAATCGCACGGGACACCGCAGAGGTAATCACACGGTGCGTTGGACGTTAGCTCCGAGTTAGCAGGACAATCCGCTAAATTTCATAGAACGTAGTATAGAAAGTGTTTGTTAGCTTACATCGTTTCTTTGGTAGACTATAGGACGGTTGAAACACTTACCTGCCGAAACGGACCCGTAAAGCAGGGTCGTTAGCAGTACGAACGTAACGAGGCTTGCTGTCACTTGCATGCTGATGGGATGTGGCTCGCAGAAAATCTAATGTATCTCTGGCCGCGGACGGTCACCTAATCAATGAGATCTCCATGCGGGTAGCGCGACAGACTGTCAGACCTGTGGATGAGTGTTTCTAAGAAAAAAGTGTTGACATGCTAGGCACCAGAACGCTGCACCATCTGAGTAAACGTATGGCGAAGCGGGGAAGAACAGAGAAAACATTGGATGTAGCAAGAGATACGGGGATGTGTCTAGAAAATTTGAAACATTTTAGTTAGAAATCAACAGGTTAAGAACACCAATCGAAAGTAGGTATTCGTGAGCTCAGCACACATGCAAGGCTGCAGAATTTAATGTTTGTATGCGCTCAATACCATTAAACGACATTGAATATTAATCCTTTGAGTTACAGATTGTATTATCAAATTCCAAAAACCGTTCCATTAGGCTTTGCTCAGTTTCAGTACGAAATGTCCCATGCTTGGAACACAAATTCAATAACCTATTTAGAATTTATTATCACAAAAATCGCTATTACCATCGTGAACACGAGTGCGAACCTGCGTACACTCACCAACCGGAAATAAATCCGGCAACGCTAGCCAACAATTCCACTCACGTATCCTCCAAAAACGATTTCCGTGCCTCACAAGCAGCCGCAGCAAAAATCACCCGATCAACGAACGATCATAAACGTCCGTGCAGCGCCGAGACACGTTTCTACTTTTGGTGGCGCGAAAATCCGCGAACTTCTGCGGCGTGTCCCCACAATGCATGCTCGATCCATTTTTGGTGACTATCAGCACGGCCGAATCATCTCAGGTAGGTGCAGCAGGGGCCGTTAATTGAACTGACCCCGGCAGCGATGCAGTCGCGTTTGCGATGCCCGCGGAACGACGGGCCATTCTAGGTGGGTGGGTTGGTGGGTGTTCGGGTGGGTGTTGCGGTAGCATAAATTATGCGCTTCCAAAACTGAATCCCCAGGATCTCGAACCGTGCGGGTGGACATTGGGCTACATTGGGCTTGGGTGTGGCATGCATGGCAAGACGATTATCATCGCACCGCGTTGATTAGATTTAGGTATTTTGCACGATCTTATGCGCTGCGTGCGATGGTGGATGGCGAAAGGCATTCCAGTGGATGTCGGTACGGTGGGCCCGAATGTCCACCAGACGAGAATATTTCGACCCGTTCCGACCGCGTGATGGTGCTACGTTTACCGCGTGATTCGTCCGAGTGTTTATTCAACTACAGCGATTAGCAGCATTAGCTTAACATTCTGGACGAGGATGCACACGCGTACATTGGAGGATGTACAACAAACTTGATTCGGTGACGGTGAGACCTTTCCGGCAGCGGGAGTATTTGGTAAATCTCGCGAGAATTCTTTCCCACACCGCGACCGGCACCGGCCGGCAGCAAGCCCTAAGCAAATAACATTCATTAGGAGGCTCCACTTAGTTACGGTTGTGATTAGCGGTGTGGTTGGCGTGTTAATTGATGCTCGGTTGGCGGAGTGTGCGATTCAAGAGGTGCTTCCCGGCGTCTGTCTAGTGATAAATGAGGTTGTTAGCAGCGGATTTGAAGTGTTTCTATTGGGAAGGGTGCAAGTTTGCAGTAAGAACATCAGGTGGTTTATTTTGAGAATATAATCGTGCTGTTTATTATGAGAGTACACTTATTTTTAGCTGGTGCTAATCAGCTTATAGTCAGCTGCTTTTCTGCTGACTTGCGCGAGGTGAAAGTAAAAAGGTGTGCGATTGCTATTGAAAGTACTTAAATAAACACTAGCAAATTTTTGATGAAGATTTTAGCAACGCAGTAGGCTGCAGGGAAACAAAACGGAATAATTCTTTGAACGTCATTTGAAAACTATTTCAACTAATACAATCAATTACCAAACCCCGGCCACCGTTGCTCGGTTGGGTGCATTTCAAAATAAACCTCAGATTAGTTACGCCCGTTGCGGGACACTTCATTCGCAAAGGGAATAAATAATGACTAAACCGCACTTCCCGCCAACTGGCCCCGGACCATCGTCCTCCCGAGGAACTTCAGCATACTTTGGTCGCTCGTGCTCGACCGGGAAGCCCGGGGTGAAAGTTTTTCGGCCCCTTTGTAAAGACGTAAGTAACCCGGTAGGCGGGAAAAAGGAAGAACACAAAAAAAAAGAGTGAATGCCATTCTACGATTCTCAAGTGGCAAAAACAATAACAACCGATGAGCGAACGAAGCGAATCGGCAGACCAAAAACCACGAAACGAAACAAAACCATCCTACCAGCATTACACCCGCAAGGGTGGGAAACCTTTACCCACCGATGGTGGAAGGGCTGAAATGACCAGAAGTAATCGAGCCGGAAGGAAGCAGATGGTTGCCGCTACCGGAGGTAAGGCGAAACACATAAAAAAAGAGAAAACAACCGGCAAACCAAAAACTGAGCGAGTATTTGCTAGGAAAGTTTTTCTCTCTCGAAAGCACCAAAAAAAAAAAAAGTAAAAATACACCCCCAACTAGCCCTCTGGACCTGGAAGGTCGAAATTGGGAAACTTTTGATTAAATTTCATTAGAACCTTCGCATCCTTCCTGTTGTCTCGATGATGGGGTAGATGGAGCGGGACCGTGGCCGTGTCGATGGTGTTCGATGGGACTTGTCGGGATTGAATGTCGGAACTCGGTGCGCCCGGCCGTTGGTGATCGG
>JXXB01006860.1:0-15226 GCA_000956275.1 Anopheles koliensis
GAGAGAGAGAGAGAGAGAGAGAGAGTTAGGAAAAAAAAAATTCTACCATAGCATTAAAAACTCGTTCCCGTAGTGCTCGTGAAAAGTGGCTTTTGCAAAAGGATTTTTAGAGGGAGGGGAGGCTAGCTTGTTGTGTTCCGCAAACCTGGACTGATGCACTGTAAAAGTTCGCCGGCTTGGTTGATTGGATAACTGAATGAGCTGAAGCCGAAAGAACAACGGACGGGGCGGGTATTTTGTATAGAATGGAAGGGTTGCGTGTGTCTGCCATGCAGACAGGGGCCAGCGCGAACTATAACACTCTTCCACCTCCATCACTATCCATCCCCATCCCCATCTCTGTAAGCTGAATTCTCCGGGTCAACCGAAAGAACCGAAACCGCTGAAACCGCATCTAAACCAAACCACCTAAGCTCCCAACGTTCGTGTGCGGCTGCTGCCCGCTGCCTGCGCTCTCTGTGATTGGGTTCCGGGTACGGTACGCTTTAACGCTGTCCCCTCCTCCCTTTCCCCGAGCACAAGGCCAGCACTATTATCCTGACTTCCGGAGCGATCCGGTTATGGTTTACCCATTTTTCACCCTACCCCTGACTATATCCTTCCTGCCCGGGGAAGGACACGGGGTAAAGGGAGGGGAAGCGCATTAAACGAATGTACACCGACCCGGTTTGGGTGGAGGCACGAGCAAAAACCCTCCCTCCTCCTACAGCCACAACAATCCGTACATTCGTTGCACACAAACCCCACCACACCACCACTCGCTCGGTTCTATCCCTCCCCCAAACGGTGTCTCGTCCGCCCGGATGGCGGTTTTCCTCTGTGGTCATATTTGTATCCTATATGATGCGGTCACCCGAACCGCAGCGTTGCGGTGGGGCTCTACATAGTTACTCAAACCTGCCTGCCTTCCTCTGGTACGTTCTTCCCCATCCCCATCCTGTGCGCTCTTCTGACTCTCGCAAAACGCACACCGAGAGGAGGGAAAATCCATTGGTTCCAACTATTTTATGCTTCTACCACAAACCGCAAACTCTCCTCCGACTGTGCACTCGCCTCCCAGTCGCTCCAGTGTCTCCGTCCGTCTGCCGTTCCAGCTGCCTGGGGTCCTCTGCTACGGTGTGTGGTTTATTTCGTTTTCATTCATAGCAAACTCCCGGCTAGTCCCCCACCCCGCAGGCTTACCCCTCGGTTTGGCGTCCGGCCATCGTCCTCGGGTCGACAATGGTTCGAAAATTCCGTCCGACGACCGAGCGGAGTTCGTGTCCGGGTGGCATTTTGGTGGTTCTTCCCAACGGCATGCCATACGTTCTTCCGGTAATGCTATCAGCAGCTTCCCAAAAGCAGTAGAATACCATACCAACACCGCCCATCCCGCGTTCGTCCTCGTCTGCACCTTATCTCCCTGCTCGCTGGGATCGTCTCGAATGGAGTACCGTCGATGGAGGAGGTGGTTGATGGGAGTTTCGTAAACGCGCAGAAAGGAAACACACTCCATCCGTCGAGCAGTGGGTAGTAGTGTGTAGTAGTTTCGCTCTCCGTAACACCACTTCAGCTCCGCATCTCGTCTCGTCGCATCCCGTTCCCATTGGGTTGTAATTTTGCTACTACTCGAAGGAAAATTTAGTCTCCCTTTCCTTAGCTTGGGCGAGGGTTCGGGCGCGATTGTGAAAGGAAAAATGAAAAATAGCAAAACCCACTTGATAGACGGAGTGGAGAAGGAGAGAGCAAACGAGTAGTGCGCCCAGAATCCTCCAACGGCGGGTGGGATGATGTGATGAGATATGCAGCTCGAGTTCTTACAGCACTTGCGAGGAAAGTACTTTCAGAAGAGCAGTGTGTGGAGTGGTAGACCCACCCACCCTAGACCACCCTATGCCATCCGCGCTCGTCTAGTGGATTCATGAAATCGAGAGTTTCGTATTTACCCCACCAGTCCGTCCCCCCATCCCAACCCACATTCCTTAGTGTGCGCTTGGTGATGAGATGATATAAAAGGACGGACGGTCGTTCCTCATCCCAAGCACATCCGGTTGCAATTGAACGCAAACTACGGTTGAGGTTCGTGGTTAACGACGAGAGGAAGGCAAAGAGGCAAATATACGCTGGAAAAGCCAGTGGTAAACTATATTCCGCGCTCTATATTCCCATTGCGGCGGGAGCCCGCAAGAAGATGCACTTGCAACCGCCCCTGAGAGTAAGAGAATCACGAGATTCCTAACCATGAAATGGAATATACCTGCTTTTGGGTTCGGAAAAGGACGACAGGTCCAGCCAACGGCGGGGAGGTTGGACAGTGTTGGACTAGATTTTTTTTTAATTTCTACATTTTCTTTTCAACTGCTCGTTTAGATTGAGGTCATGAAGGCGCTTGGGAACCATTCGATGAAGTCTAGATGCTTGCTGTCGTGTCACTATTTTAAACATTCGTTCGTAAAACTTTCACTATTTTTACCATATTCCAGCCACATAAAAATACCAATTTACAGAAATAATGAAGAAGAATACTTCGTCCCCCTGTGTGTTTTTTTAGAATATAATAAGCTTAACTGATTTACAAAGACTGATGTGTCGGACCTTGGGTTTTTTTTATTGTTTTATTGTTTTTTCGACCTAAAGATATGTTTCGGTTATGCAGACATTATGGTTTAGTTTTGTTTCTCACGTGTGCACTTTTTCATTGAGTGTTGGTTTAGTGAAAAAAAACAAATAAAAACAAACATTGTAAATAATTAATCTGCATCTTTTGGGTGTTGTTGCTCCACTACGAGAGCTCGTCCATGCGCTGGAAGAAGAAGAGTTAGCAACATGTTTGTGGTAAACATTTGTTCTGATTTTGCATTCCCCTACCCTATTTGTTGGTGTGTGTGTGTCCGGTTTGGGTTCGCTGTGGTCGACTTGTGAACTTTTAACCTATTGTGTTGGTGTGTGCCTCCTGAGTGGGTGTACGTATGATGGTCAAACAATGGGGGCACCCGCTATCGAGCATTTGATGATATATTCAAGGTGTAGGGATGCTATGTGCATGGAATGTTTGTCGGAATTCAAAGGAACGGAGAATGTAGCACGATAATTGTACAAGAAGCATCCAGTAAATCCTTTTCCCCTCCTCATTCGAGGCGGTACTCTTGTGTATTTCTTAACACTCTCGACATGATCATCTCCATACCGACGATCTTTTCTGGGTATCTCATGCGCGCTGAAACATGACACCACTACGACGACCCTGCGGATTTACCACCCGGGTGTACCTGGGTGCTCCTTTTTTGGGGACTACCATCATTTTCAACCGATGATGGTAGTGCGATGTTCTACTGTGTACTTTGTTACTGACCGAGCAAAACAGTAAAGGAGAAACAACAAAAAAAAGGAAATGACATAGCTTCTTGCTTTTCTTGCTTCCTGGACTGCTGGACCATCGGGGTGGGTGTGTAGAGTTCTTGTCCACGCAACAAGCATAGCACAACCCCGTCAGCGGTAGTACCGTATCTTTCTCCGAGGTGGGAACATGATGCGAAACATGGCAACATACACAACACCAGCTGCTAACATGCGATGCGTGTTTTCACCGTTTCGTCCTTCCCTTGACCGCCTTCCTGGCCAACCGGGGCCGTGTATGGGATATGATTCTTTGTGCGCGCCAGGTCTACCCTACCTTCTACCTTTTGTCTTCGCCCTCAACGAGGCTGGCCTGCTCCCTGTGTCAGTGAACGGTGGTCACTGGTGCACGCTAATTGTGTGTACACAGAGCGCCACCGCGAGTGACAAGACACAAGCCATCTAATGAATACGATGACGGTGGGCGGTGCAGGGGACTGTAAGCAGCAACCCGGCCACACCACCGGCTGGCAAAAGTATTTCGATTTTTATATACCGACGTGTGCGCCACCGAATCGCGAGGAGGAGCCACCACGGTGTGTGTTCTTTTTGTGTTGTTTCACGGTTTTGCCTCCCGCTGGGTAGTTGCAGAACGGTGGGATGGATGGTATGTTCGCTTGGTTGGCTCGTTTGGTGACATTGGTTGAGAGTTCCGAGTGCGAGAGGCAATCGTTAGCAAACGAAGTTGTGAAGGTGGTGGTGGCGGCGGACCCTGAGGTGATTGAACTAGTAAATTTATTTTTAAACAGCCATCCTGACGTGTTTTTTTTTGTACGAGTTTGAACATGAAAGCGATATGGACTGTTTGTATGCAATAAAAGGCGAAAAATGTTTACAATCTTTTACAGGCTCATATCAATATTTACATTTTTTTTCCACAAGTCCACACTTGTTTTGTTTTCTGTTCAACAAGTTTTTCAACTTTTAGCAATACTGCTACGAACCATTGGAAAAACTATTATTTTATGTTTCATTTTCGAGTTGCGCGAAACATACACAACAAGTAAAATAGGTAAAATAGTCTAGAAAGCCGGTAAAACGGCAGGCATGACTACGGTCGTTACGCCATTAAGAAGAAGAAGAAGACGTTTAGTTACAATAAGCAATATCGAAACCTTTTGGTCCCATATGGTCGATTTATGGGTGGGAATATATGTAAACATGGAAGTGTACATCGGAATGACAATTGTTCGATTGGTTAAATGCATCACTTTCAGTGCAATTAAAAACTGTGATAATTGCTACCGAAAAACTCTAACTCTCAAATCTTTTTCAACTTTTTAGTATGATTGTAACGGTATCAAAATGGTTATTCCGTGCTAGTGTGGTACAGTTTTTTATCTTGAAAATATTCTCACTGTTTTAAAACAGGGCTTAAATATAATTGTTTGCCGCCTGGACGCACCCAGATCAATCACGCAACCGTCGGCTTCTTCCGTAGTTTCTTTCTTCAAAACGATTATTTCACTGTAGTCTACTGGGGCAGAGCAAAACGCAAACCCTAGCAGAGAACAAAACGGACGAGTGAGTGGCGGTTTGTCGGCATTAATCTAGCAAAAAGTGTGTATGTTAATTTACACTGCCATCCGTGCGCCACCATCACCATCACCACCGATAAAAACCACAATTTCATGCCAGTTCGACCGGGACAAGCACGCGCGTTTCGGTTAAATGCAAGCTTTACATCAACTGATATCTTGAACTGAGCTGCCGCCTGCGTCCACGCGTGCGTGCGTTTGTGTCATGCTGTCAGAGAGAATGTGGGTTGATGCGAAAATCATGCCCCGACCGCAGAGAATAATGTACACAGCGAAGGAGGAGGGAGAGAAGGGTGGTAGGAAAGGTCGTATCATAAATTGTCGTATTGTACATTGAGTTTTGCCGCCTTTAAGCGCGCCAACCTTCTTCCCGTCGTCGCACAATGCTGCATCGGCATCGGCTCCGGTAGCTACTTCAGAGAAGAACGAGGAAGAGGGAGCGAGCGGGGTGAGGGAATACCATTTAGGTCGCCGTGAGGTGGTCACTCAACAGCGAACGGCGAACGCGAATAGCTCTGGGCTCTGGGTATTTGGACGACAGCGCCGCCCGGTCATTACAACATGTGCACGGTGAGAGGAAAGGGAAGTCGCGGCGGACATTCTAGTAGCCCTAGTCACACATTGGCAGGCGAGCGTGTGTGTGCGCGCGCGCGAGTGCCCGCGTTTAGTTCGTTTCAACGCGGCGTTACACCTGCCCGCCTATCTTGTCTCTTTGAGCTTACCTATGTATGCAGCATGCCTCCTCCCCACCCATTTGATGGAAGGGGAGGGAGTTAATGGTAACGTGCGCGCCCGTTAAAGTTTATCGCCTTCAATCTGCGATCGAATTACTTAACTAACTCCTCTAGCCGGAGTTACACCTCCCTCCACCCTCCCTGGGCCCTGGGCCGGCTGGGGTTAACCGATTCATTCGGCCGAGGCGCGCAGTGGTGGAAGAAGTGGAGCGTAAAGTGGGCCGGGAAGGTAACGACGGGGGCCATTAAATCTGTTTGGTAATAAATTTGTAGCTACTTAAGACTCAATCAGTCTTCCCGACGCCACTCGCTCACTGCTTCGCCCATTGGATTCTTTGTAATGCCTGGTTGGTGGTGAGGAGCCTCTCGTGGTGGTATGGCGTTGTTCGCGGGTGTATTTTATTGAGAATGCTCACTGTGTGTGTGTGTGGATTCCGCTTTGTTGGAGCGGTGCGAACGATAATGAAGAAGGCGCTTGGCGTTGATGATATGCTACACGACGACGACGGTGTGCGAAGTTGTTTTGCCGGATCTCATTCATTCGTCGGCTGGTAGGTGCGGTGGCTGAGGTGCTTTAGACGCTGTCACACTAGCACAACAGAGAGAGAGAGAGCGAGCGAGAGAGAGAGAGAAAGAGATTGCTGCTCTTGTTGTGTTGCTGCTACTGCTGTGCGTCATAATTTACCTTAGGCGGCTACGTCTTGCTTGCCTAGCACGAACGAATGCAGTTCTGACCCGACGACACCATTTACGGTTGGGACCCAACACCCATCACCCCGCGGACACGGACGGCTGCAACTGGCGCGAACGTACCGCCATGGCGGCCTGCAATAGCCATGGCGAGGCAGGCACGTACACGCGGGACATTGGCACACGGTTCCATGCACATGGTAAAAGCCACATAAATAATGCAATAATGACTCCTAAGTTAAATGCAAAGCAACATTTTTCTACACCACCACCACCTCCTGGCTGCTACTGCTGCCAAGGGGGTGTCGAACCGGCGCAAAAGCATTCGATTGTCGCGTTACTGCTTATTGCAGGTTTGAGCGTAGATGAGAGTGCAGCAGAAGAAGAAGAGTGGTGTGTCCGAAGCGGCGCAGGCATGCGGCCAGGAGAGGTGGCATGCGAGTAATTGGTTGGTTCGGTTGTGGTGGCGGTGGTTGCGGTGGCTAGGTTGCCGGTGGGCCTTTTACTTCGCCTTTTAGAGCAACGCGCGGCGACCCTACACGCCTATAGACGATTGATTGTTGGTTCAGCCATCGATGCAAAAACAACAAGGACGAAGCGCGCGCGCGCGCGCCCGCACGGACCAAATCGGTTTTTTCAAGTGCACTATTGCGGTGAGCTTAGCCGTTCGTGTCTGTGGTTTACCGTCGTGTATGCCACAACGGTGCTGCAATTGCTTCACAGTGACGGAATTTGTAAAGCAAACAGCGAAATTAATAGATGCGCGCACAACACCGTTCGCGTGTATGGCCGTTCGTGACATGGGAAGCGAGGAAGTAGGAGGAAGTCGAGGATGGATGGATGGATTTGTGTTTCCTGACCGTTTTACCTGCATGCGCATACCTAAGGATGTGAAGAGTGAGGTACCAACTCCAGGCAGAATCGGTTGCGTGCTGTAAAGCACGTGAATTGAATCGAAAGGGATGGCAATACACAACGTCTTTTTAAAACAAAAGCAGCACTGGTCAACGTCCTATTGTTGTGTGTGTGTTTGTGTGTGTGGAAGGTGTCTGCACGGGGAACGAGTTTAGTTAATCATTTCCTGTCGAAAGAGAATTGCATAAAAGTTTGGAGCTGTTTTCCACTTGGTTGACAAATGTCTTGGAGCTCACCTCACGATGGTGTGCGTGCGTGCGTCACGTACAGGCCGTCGTATCGCGCGCTGAATGCATTTCAATGAACCATTGGAAACGATGTCGCTCGAATGTGATAGCACGCGACCATGCGTGCACCGGGTGGATGATGCGCTTCAACGGAGACGGAGATCAGGATTCAGTTGGTTCGAGACATCGCAAAAAGCTCTTGCTCTTCCTTGGGCTGCAAACGATGATCGTCCTGTTTCACACGCCATTTATCAAATTGCATTTAGAGCGTGACCTGTGTGTACGTACGTCCGGTTGTTCGTTTATGGCAGCGTATTTCCCTGTGCTGGGTTATGGGTGGGCGTAAAGGCAGGCAGCAATGGCGTGAGAGAGAAGGTATTGTGGATACATGTGAAACATTTCGAGCAGTCTCTATCGTAAGTGTCAAGTGTTGTCGATTAAAAATCGACTTAAGGTTTTGTAGATGTCAATAAATGAAGTTGAAATAATGTTATTATAACAGATGAAAATGCAAAACAATATTAACAAAATGGATTGAATGAAACAAAGGATTAAAATGAGGCAAAATTAATCATTAATCGATTTTAATATAACGATTATGATTTATTATGTTACCATCAGCACAGTTACAGTTTGAGATTAAAGATTTTGTTTTAATTTTATATTTGCAGACGGAAATATCGAAACGGCTAAACGCAATCATTACCCAGATCGTACCGTTTCTGTCGCAGGAGCATCAGCAGCAAGTGCTAACAGCCGTGGAACGAGCGAAGCAGATCACGATGTCCGAACTGAACACCGTGATCGGGGTAAGTTTTCACAATTACGCCGCTTCTTCTTTGCCATCGCTCCGTGTTACTACAGCATCGCTGATCATGTTTGTATGTATATTGCTTTCAGCAACAACAGCGTCCCGATTTGCCACGGTTACTGCAGCAGATGCATGCGCAACAAATTCCGGGTGCACATGGTGCTCCTCCGATCCCTGTCGGTATGCCTCATCCTAGTCTCGGTCCGGGAGCGCTCGGTGGCCCTTTAGCACTCGGTAGCACGCCTCCCCAGCATCCGTTGGCGATTCTGAACAAACAGGAACTGCACCGGCCGGAAGAATCGAAAAGCAGCAACAGCAACATTATGCCGCTGGACGACAGACACGTAAGTTTGCAGGAATTCGCTTCTTTTTGTGTGACTGCGGGGAAATCAAAACATTCCGTTCACGATTTGTTTGTAGAGAAGCTCCATTTCACCCTCGGATCGCGATAAATATCGTCCCCGGACACCGGAGTCAACGCACGAACTGAAGAAGGTGAAGAAAGAGGAAAAGGACATGGGACATGTGAGTAAACGTTACGCGATGCCGCCTGCTTGCACGGTCGTTCTTACAATAATTTGTTTAATACTTATTTGACACTTTATCTATCGTAGTCTGATGGCGAAAAGTCGGATCAAGATTTGGTGGTGGACGATGCTTCGGAAATTAATCCCATGAGCCCTATGCCCAACCAGCATCACAATGGTAAGGTTTTTCGGGTCGTGTCGTGATTGTTGTTGCAGAAATTTATCCTATTTGTTCGTTTTTAGGAACGGCATCGCCTCGTGAAAATGGTATGATGCAGAAGAAGCTGGACGTGCAGGATAGGGACCGCATCGGAACCCATTCACCACGATCAGGTAACATTGTTGTCAAAGCTCTTAAATGGATATGAATCGCTTTCCGATGCTAGAAAGCTGCTGAACTTAATCTTAATTCGTGTACAATGGTTCCATTTTAATGTACCATTTGTACAAAATATGTGTAATGTTGTGTGATATTTGTCGGAAAAGTGAAACAAGAAGCATAATGAATTATATCGAAAGCTATAGCAAAACCTCGGAGACAATCGGATGTTTTTTTTCGAATTGGCACACTGGGTGAACAATGTGTTCACTAAATGCGAACGATCCGAACATTGCAAAGTTAGTCATTGAGTGTGATGTTAACTTTGAATTATATTATAACAAATGCATTTATGAGTATTTGGATCAAATTTAATGATTAATTCTCACATTAGAGAGATAGTTTTGTGCTTAGCGTTTTTCTTACGTCATGATGGTTAGAAATGTTATGTAAAGAATTTGAAATGAATTTTACGTAAAATAAACCAATCTTAATTTTTCCTCGCCCTAGGCACGTCATCTAATGCATCAACACCATCGAATAAGAAGCTGGACGACAAACCAACTACACCAATAGCAAAACCGGCAACTCCAACTAACTCGGTAGCAAGCAATGGTGTGCCGAAGGTGGTGAATAAACCACCAATTTTAAACCCAGGATATCCCCCGTATCTCGCCGGCCCGTTAAATGGTAAGCTTGGCTGTGCTGTGTGTAAGGATACAACACCATCACGCGTTCCGCGAACCCCTTCGCGGAAAAGTATCTGATCTGACTGATCCCAAAAATTGATTTGCAGGAGCTCCACATGATTTACAAGCAGCAGCCGCTGCCGCTGCGTACGGTGGCCCCGGTGTGCACAATAACCTTCCGCACTCATTAAACAACTACGCGCGGGCACCGTTGGCATTTGATCCGCACCCCCAGATGCGCGCTCCACTTGGTCCGATTGGGATTCCCGGTGGAAAGCCGTGAGTATTTGTTTTGTTTTTGCTACACGTGCAGTGTGGAACGACATGTAAATGATTATCTCTTCTCTTCGGCAGTGCTTACTCGTTTCACGTAAATGCCGAAGGACAGATGCAACCGGTGCCATTTCCCCAGGATGCCCTAGTTGGTCCTGGCATTCCCCGACATGCGCGTCAGATTAGTTCCCTCAATCACGGTGAGGTTGTGTGCGCTGTAACCATTTCTAACCCGACCAAATACGTGTACACCGGTGGTAAAGGATGCGTTAAGGCTTGGGATATTTCACAGCCAGGAAACAAAAGTCCCGTATCGCAGTTAGACTGTTTGGTAAGTCCAGGCACCGCACACTCTCGCACACTCTCGCACATACAATGTAATATGTGATGTTGTAATAACATTGTTTGGTTTGTTTTACTATTTTAGCAACGAGACAATTACATTCGTTCGGTAAAACTTTTGCCCGACGGACGGACGCTAATCGTCGGAGGTGAAGCATCTAATCTGTCTATTTGGGATCTGGCAAGCCCAACGCCTAGAATAAAGGCCGAATTAACTTCGAACGCTCCTGCCTGCTATGCGCTCGCTATTTCGCCTGACTCCAAAGTGTGCTTCTCCTGCTGCTCCGATGGCAATATTGCCGTTTGGGACCTTCAAAACCAGACGCTTGTGCGGCAATTCCAAGGTACGTGTGTGGAAGGACTTCTGTAAATGCGCTTGCATTTCGGTTATGGACGACGGAAGGGATAATTCATATTTTCTTTTTTTCATATTCATTCACAGGACACACTGATGGCGCATCATGCATCGACATTAGTGCCGATGGGTCGAAACTTTGGACGGGTGGATTGGATAATACCGTACGTTCGTGGGATCTTCGGGAGGGTCGCCAGTTGCAGCAGCATGATTTCAGTTCACAAATATTCTCTCTTGGTTACTGCCCGACCGGTGAGTTTTTTTTTTAGCGATTTTCTCTACGGAGGCGCTCTGTTTGTAACGATCTTTAACGATTCTTTTAACTCTCTTTCAGGTGAATGGCTTGCTGTAGGTATGGAGAATTCGAACGTGGAAGTGTTGCACGCCACCAAGCCCGATAAGTACCAGCTACATTTACACGAGAGCTGTGTGTTAAGCTTGAAATTTGCCGCTTGTGGCAAGTGGTTCGTTTCGACGGGCAAAGACAACCTTCTCAACGCTTGGCGGACGCCCTATGGTGCCTCCATTTTCCAGGTAAGACAAGCACACGATGCGCTACATTTAACGGTTTTTTTTAACAACGATTTTACTTCTCTCGTTCTGTGTTACAGTCGAAGGAATCTTCATCGGTGCTAAGCTGTGATATCTCGGCAGATGATAAGTACATCGTGACGGGTTCTGGCGATAAAAAGGCTACAGTGTATGAAGTAATCTATTAAAGCTGTTCAGAAATGCAGGGAGACAGGGAATCACAGTTCTGTACATTAGTTAATAGTTTGGTATCCCTGGTACGGTTTTTTTTCTCACTTCCTCTATCAGCTACTACCGTCTTAGTGTATGTGTGTACGTGTTGTTGGTCGATCCAGTTTCTACCAGGACGTTTAAGTCCTTTCGTGACTGACTTGTGAATCTCATTTTCTTAAGATGCAGGGTGATGCAATCAGCAGCACAGGGGTGTCATTTGTACATGGTTGATCTGTGTGAACGATAGCGATTATTTTTCAGTTTGTCGTTGGAAAAAAAAACGTAGCAATCTTTACTTAGGAATTTCTTTTGATCAAAGCGTAATCCAATGTACAGAACGATTTACTCGTGTAGACGTTAAGATGCTTAATTCTTCATTTACTTTCATCTCCGAAAACCTATGTGCACGCTAGACTTCAGGCACGATCATCACATAGCGATACGCTGTTGAGAGCATGATAGTGACAACTGTCGTAAGGGATACCAACATGAAAAGCATAGACACCACAGGTATTGCTTGACATCATTTGTATAAAGCTAGTATACATATGCGTACGATAAATGTACTAAACTGGAAATAAGCTTTGTGTAAGTAAAGATGCATATAACGAAAACAAATTGTAAACAAAAAGGATCGTAATCTCAAGCAGCGACATAATTAAGTCATTATTTAAGTTCTATGCTTTGCCAGAAAATTGGTCCGTTAAACGACCTGCGAATCTGCATGAGGGATCAATCCTAGCGATCAAGTAGCTAAGATTGTGCAAAATACAGTTGCGAAATGAATTAGTAGAGAAAATGGTTAGAGCTTGACATTGAATTTTGCAAACAAACTGACTCTTGCGGCATTGTAGGTATTCTATTGCGTTTTAGACAACAAACAATGAACCACAAAATAGGGAATTCAAATTTGGCTTTGGATATAAATGGAACTTCAGAAACGACTCCAACGACGAGTATTTTTCTATATCCGTTAAGCTGTAGACACGTACACATGAACGCTGGACTGGAGAATTGCTGGGGATAGAATTTTCTTATCAGCAGAATTTTCGACTGATATCGGACGTTAGTCTCATTTTGATTGTTACGTTATTCGTTTACTTGCTAACGCTTACTGTCGGTCGTCGGCATTGATTGTTCTCCTGCTTTCCTTCTTTACTGTAGCATAGTGTAGTTTTATTGAGGGTACGTTATCGGTGGTGAATGTTGTGGGTAGCGTTCCCTGTCGTGTACAATAGAAGAAGGAAGGAAAGCGAGCAGATTGTGTCGAACTTCCAGCAACAACCGTATTTCCTGCGCGCAACAGTGACGACGCTCTGTTATGGTTAAGCCAATTGTGAATAGACATAACTTTTCTGTAAAACGCTGTTGAAAGAGGACCGCAAATAACAAAGAAAAGTACAATGAAGTTGTTGTTGTTGTCATGATTTACAGAAAGATGCAACATCCATGTAGTAATATCGTGTATTTGTAAATGATAAGAAATGGTAAGAATGTTGGGACCAGATATGATTGTTTCGATCTTTCTTTCCAGCCAATTTGCAACTTTTGTGATTATAAAACCAATACTATTACAGCTATACAGTTACTCTACATACTAAATGTTTTGCTACAAGAAACAGAAGCACTCGGTATGTTAGGAAAAAGACTTAACAATGATTTAATGTAGATGGTAAATGATTGAATGTTTTTTTACATTTTTTTTGGTTTGGTATTGTGTTTACGTTTCTTCAACCATGCCATACGCATAAGATTTTCGAGCCGGATTCTTTGGTTTACTTTAGGTTCGAGCATAGCCGCAATGAGTACTCGGGCTTGTTCGGTTATGGGTTCACAAATGTTTTCGATGAAAGTGTACTGACGATTCCACTGCAATGCCGCCAAACGATTCATGCTATTTTCGGCAAACGGTAGCTTTGCATTGAGCATTGCAAATAGTACCACTCCCATCGACCAAATATCGACCATCATGGGATCGTACGGTTGGCCAATGATAATTTCGGGTGCAGCATAATATAATGATCCACAGTAGTTGCACGATAATTCACCTGCCTTACGGCATTTTTTGGCAAAGCCGTAGTCACCTAACACGATCGTACCACCTTCGGTGAGAAATATGTTCTCGCATTTGATGTCACGATGGGCAATACCGATGGAGTGGATGTATTCGACTGCCCTTACCAACTGGCCGAATCCTTTTTTCGCGAAGCGCTCCTCGATTGGACCATGGTCGTAGATGTACTTCCACAAATCTCCACCGGAGGCGTATTGCATGAAGATAAAAATGTACTCATTCTTACGACATATTCTAAATGTTTTTATCACGTTTGGATGATTTAGCAGCCGTAATATCTTCAATTCCTGTGGCAAACACTTTTTAATGAAATCGGGACTACACTGGATTTTGTTGATGACTTTGCATGCAACATCTCGCTGCTTGCCGTGCTGATCTACGTGTGTTGCTAAATGCACAGACGAATACATTCCCTTGCCTATTTGAGCACCAAGGTAATACTTTTCTTTGCCGGAAAGCATTTTAAATGGCGCAAGGATGTTGCGGCCGTTAGATTGCGTAGCACAGAAAGGAAAAATTAATTCTTGCTATACGTGTTCGACTGGAGAAATATGACTGTAGATTTACAAATGGTTGCTGAGTTGATATCCTAGCGACTAAAGCAAAATGTTGTACCGCTACTCGACGACAGATGGCAACACAACGACACAAGCAAACAACCCTGTAGTTAGATAAAACGGATTGAACTATTCATTTATTTTAACAAAACATCTTATAATTTAACAACGCACACAACATAATTGTGTATTAAGCGCATTAAGTTTCCGCATGAGTGTGTGTTATCCTTGTCAGTTGAATGGCTACTACGGTGGTTGCCATGCAAAGCGGACCCCGGATCGCTGCGGAGAACAAGTACGATACGCTACCGATGCAAACACGTTCGTTGGCAGGGGCTTTGGCTTATGATTGAGAAAATGAGGTCTGTTAAGCATTCGATTTATCTGTGTTCAGTGCTGCCAGCTCGTGGTTCAGCTGCTCAACGGGAGCCTCTCGCCGGAAAACGGCCTTGTAGGCGAAAGCAGTCAGGAAGGCGGCGCTAAGCGGCCCAACCCAGTAGATCCAGTGCGCGTTGTAGTCACCGTTCCACAACACTGGTCCGAGAGAACGGGCCGGGTTCATGCTGGCACCGGTGTATGGTCCCTGTACCGTGAAAAAGGAACGTTGGTGAGTGTTTGCTTTGGTGGGCAATAACCACTCGCGTACTACTTACCGCTGCCACAGCCAGAGCTCCGACGGTGAAACCAAACTTCAGTGCAACCGAATCGTGATGTTTGGCATTGCGAGGATCCCACACACCGCAGCACACCAAAACCAGCACCATCGTCGCTACAAACTCGATACCGAGCGCTTGCATGTTGGTGATGGCAGCATTAGGCTGTGTCACGCAGAATCCGGCACCTTTGGCGTCATCGAACACGGCGGCAGGAGTCAGCAGCTTGAGGATGCCATAGCCCATGAAGCCACCGATGCACTGTGCGGCAACGTAGGCCAATGCCATCTGTGGAGTAACATGGACGGATCGAAAGTTTCGTTCCATTACTTTGCACTCTTCGATGGTACCTATTCCAGAGTTATGAATTTGCGTACCTTTGTGGAAACTAGTTCATACACCC
>JXXB01006871.1:0-12640 GCA_000956275.1 Anopheles koliensis
TTGTGAGAGAGAGAGAGATAGAGAGAGAGATGTTCCTAAACAAAACGATTAATTATAATTAAAAGCAAAATAAATTACAGAGGCCGAACGAATAAGATTTTACGGTATTGACAAGTGAAATAATCTCAATGTTCAAAGGTGGCAATCATAGCGTAAAAAGGAGCGATAGTATTTCACTAATTCTATTGTAAAAACTACAATAGAATTTAGGGGTTCGCCTCAACAGATCTCTTTATTTTTTGCACCAAGCTAACTCGAATACACGGTGAATATGCCGTGTGCCTTAAGTGTCACTGCTTTCAACTGAGTGAAATCAAAAAAATCATACACTATTCCATCGGACATGTATGATAGGAATTAGCGACTTGCCCTAAAAGTCTAGGTGTACGAATTTTGGACAAGTTCAAACGCGAAGCGAATTATAAATTCAACGAAACATGCTGTCCTACTTTTCCCTTCTATGCCAACCGACAGCAAGCAAAACAAATTCGCTGTCATTGCTCCAAACATTTGTTTATGCAGCCACATAGTTGCCGGACATAATGAATCGTAAAATACCCCGAAAACCGACACTCATCCAAGCTTCTGCAGAGTGGAGATTTTCCATTATTTATTGTTACTTATTCTACTATGCTAGGGCCGACACTGTGAGAGATTCACTATTTTGGTATGCGTGAATATGGTAGTATACAAGAAACATCTATCGACTAGAATACTGCCAGTAACCGATATCAATAATTTCTTTACTTCAGAAACCATCCAGTCAAATTTCTCATAACTCATAGGCGTCGGAAATTCATTCCTAATACCTTGGCAAGAAAGAATAATAAAAAGCACAACAAACATTAGCGTTGCTCATTAGCGTCCATTCATTAACTCACAGCAAAGTCAAAGTCAAATGTATAAACAAACACACCGTTGCTTATAGCTTCCTAAATACTCGGAAGCAATACGTACCAGAATCTACCAGAATGTTTCCACCGTTACGGAAAGGCTACTGTATTGATACGATTGTTAACTGTTCATACCCTAAGCTACACTCCTGCAAACACTATTTCTAGAGCAAACCGATGATTCACTTTAGCATCATTAGAATTCGCAACGATTGATTAAACTACACGCACTGACTTCTACGTCGACTGCAGGCATTGGTGTAAGTGCTTCATGAAAAAATACTACATTCTACGACACTTTACGAGAAGGGAAAAGACCGGAAAAACTTCGTCCCGTACATTGTCACACACCGGAAGGAAAACTAACTTATTACCAGGATCGAGTGGAACACTGGCGGAATATCGCTGCAACAACACCATAAACATCAAGAGCTCAAAGAAAACTGATGAGAGCAAATGAGAAACGCAGACGATGCTCCGGCTCCTGCTGGAGTACAAAGCAGGCCAAATACAGTACAGTGCAGGCCAAATTATACGCAACATCCATATTTCTAATCGTATAAAATAGTGTTTTAACAGAACCTATAAGCGTAATCAATTTATCTATTGTTTGTTTATTAGGTAAAATATAAGCTCTTAAAAACCAACGTGAATTACAGAAACGAAAGTTTTAAATTGTACTTAAAGTATACTGTAAACACAGATGTCGCTTCCACTATCCCGCCAAGAAGTTTTTTCATTCAATTCTGGTATTAAGGATACATTTTGTTATCATGTTGTTAAAATGTCATAAAGTTCATCATTGATGGCAATTTGCACAACAAATTGTTTTTAATACCTGGAAACTTTCGCAATACTGAACATACTTAGCATCCACTGCAAGATAAGCATCCACCAGCAGTGCAAACTCTCGCAATCTGGTCTCACGCTTCCGCTCGCTCTTTTTTCTACATCTTTCTCTTTTTATCTCTTATTCTCTCTATTGCCAACAAGAAGATCAAGGTTACACACACAATACCGACAATACACAATTCGTCCTGGACCAGCCGAGCTTAGTTTATTTTTACATTTTCACACCATTTAAAATAAGCTAAAAATGCAGCTTAGCGGTTTGTATGAATCCATCCCGTTATTTGCAAATATATTTCGATGAGAGTTGTTTGTGAAGTATAACTACTTTTGACGTGCAAATTCCTCACGATAGTTTCTTGTACAATAACAGATAATTTAACAAAATATTTCTTGTAATTAAACAGCTGATTCATCAATACATTAAATGCAAGTTTGAACCAACAATGAATAAATGAAAAAAATGTAAATAAACATAGTTTAAGATAGACAATTACCTACTGACGTAACGAAGTTTAATTAAATTAATTACTGTCAAATATTAATAACAAGTAATATTTTAGGCATGATAGTAAAAGGAGAATTTTGAACCGATTATGTGACGTTTAAATCCAGCGTAATAAAAACAAAAAGTTGAAAATATAGTGCGCCAAACTCAAATCCGGACACTTTCAAATAGAACAGCTTTGCGCGTACTTGGAACGAATATCAATATGTTTTTTAATTAATTCTTCTTTGTACACCTTTGTGCAAAGCAAATGTAAAATAAACGGTAAATAAAATTCGTATCCAAGCGACGAAGTAGTGACAAAGGCCATAATTTTGACGGCCAAACATAAAGTCGAACATTTGCTGATTCAGTGCTATTCATGGTTTTAATAATTATTTCGATAACAGTTTAGTATTTTGTGCTGTTTCCGTTAACTTCTATCACTGATTTTAACCTCCTGGACATACTTTCTACTAGGTTTTTACAAATTTCTGGCACAATCACATACCATTTCAATTTCTTTTCACATACCTTTTTTCAATTTCTTCTAACTGAGTCTTGTTACTCACACGGTGTACAGCTTCTTTTTTTTCAAATGGGTCTTTAATTTTTCAATAATGTTAAGATCCGATGAATAAGCAGGAGTTTCCAACACTTTTGGGTAATTATAGAGTAGGCACATACGCAGTACCCAAGATTTGGTGGTTAGATACATTCTGTTCTGTTAGGTCTGTTAGATACATTCTGCCAATCGCATTGAATATTTATTTTCTTAAATTATCTCTCTTTTTTGTTTAGTTTCACCGATTTTCAAATAGCGGTGCTAAACCGTCATAATGAGCATCGCGTAAAACACTCTGCACCTCCTTTAGTGCTTGATTCTGGCATGTGTCAATACGCCCAGGCATGGGTTAATGTAAGTATCCATAATTAACAACACGGAGCATCTTTTAAAATATAAAATTTAAATCAACATTAATCACCCATATTTCAGTCGTTGCTCAGTAAAAATATCCTGCAGCACCGCAGCAACAATAAATATGGAGAGAACCTCTACTGTTAGTTCGGAAATTCTAACATTTCTGGTAGAGAAGCAGTTGATGCATGGTACAACGAAATCCGCTATTACACGTTCGGTGCCCCAAACCCATCAAACTTGGTTTGGAAAAAATCACGCAAATTGGGTGTTGGAGTTGCAATACGTGGAACACGTCTTTACGTTGTTTGTAATTATGATCCTCCCGGCAACTATGCCGGTCAATATCCACAAAACGTTAACAGATAATTCAAAAGATTTGTATTGATGCTAGATACAATTGCTCAAACTTGATTCACTGCTTTAGAAAATAAATTTGACAGAAAAACAAATATGCATAAACCATTGCGTTCCATCCAATAATTGTCAACCGGGAAGCGTTTGTAGTTAGCATAACCTGAAGACTGTAACACCAACATATCCTCGCCCCCAGTCATAGTTGATGATCGCTTCTAGATAATATCTACGTGTGATTCCAACAACTACGCAGAAAACCATTAAATTTCCTAAACCTCTAGTTGAATTGAGGAAATAAAAACGTATACTTTGAATGGCCTGTTATCTTCGTAAGACATAGGTGATGAGGAAAGGATGTCACCTTTTGGAATGAATAAACTTATAAACAGAACAGATGTTTTGATCTTGAAATTACGACCTTGGCGCAAACATTGCTGCAATCATTTTTTTAGAAAACAATCAAATTTAAAGACTGAAAAGTACGAATCCATCCCATTATTTGCAAATATATTGCGATGAGAGCTGTTTGTGAAGTATAACTACTTTTGACGTGCAAATTCCTCACGATAGTTTCTCGTACAATAACAGATAATTTAACAAAACGTTTCTTGTAACTAAACAGCTAAATCTTTAGTATATTGAATGCCAGTTTGAATAAATGAAAAAAGCTGTAAAAAAACATAGTTTAAGATGGACAATTACCTGCTGATGTAATGTCGTTTCATTAATTAATTACTGCCATCTTTTATTGTATTCATATGCTTTGCAGTTTGATTACTTGATGCTAATGTACTTCGAAACGTGACACAATGTTTATCTAGGAATGCTATCAGATCCTGCAATAATAAAATAGAATATTACTTTTTTGTTAGTTAAACCAAATACAACAACTTACTTTCGTATCGTAGCGCAAGCCAACTCCTTTCAACACTTCTTCAACTTTTTCTAGATCAACAGGTTCATACTGCAAAATCTGACGCCGCAAGCTTCTATTTTCCGAGGTTAGGTTGAAAAAAGATACATGTAAAGGGACAGTACACCAAGCCACCTGAAATAATCAAAATTTAAAATTAAATGATTTTATTTAATACAAATATTTCAAACATACCTTTTCACGTGGTTTTGAAGGAAGAAAATATTGGGTAACATTTTCATCTAGCTTGTAACCACATTTTTTAGGTCTTTGCAGAACAGTCCGACTGCACGGGGATATCCAAGATTTATTGTTCTTCGTTGAATTTTTAGAGCACTTAGTAACTTGGAGTAGCAACTCCTCTTGCTTTGTTTCCATTACCACTGCATATGGATACATTTGCTCATACAAATAATTTAAAACTCGTACTGCTTTGCTGCGTTTAAAGCCCTTCAAACCAAATTTAAACAGCTCACTTTCGATTTCAGGCGTTGACATTGCATCGTAAAAAGGAGTAATTGTAGTAACGTTTCTTGTTTTAATCTCGTATTCAGGAGGTTCATTCTCCAATGGCACAATTTTTAATTCTTCAAATTTCTTCTCAAAATGATCTGTATCCTTAAGCAGGGCATTACCTTCCGCTTCAAGAGAAGTACAGGGGAAAAACGTCATTTCAGATACAAAATGATTCAATGATGAACGTTCTTTAAGAGATTCTAAATGAGGACACGATTTAATTCCGCTCTGTAATCTGGACCCAGGAAAATCGATTAGTTGTTTTGAGGTATTCTCAATCAGATGTTTCTCTGATGCGATCATTTTTGTCTCTAATACGTTTTCATCAAGTTTTGACCCTTTGTAATTGTCCAGATAGTTAGATGACCGGTATGCAAGCGTAAGCGCCTCATTTGTTATATCTGTATTGTCCCTATGATACACCGTTTTCTTATTTTTCAGATGCTGATCAGTGGCGGTTTGCTCATTGGCATGTACGAAGCATGGGGTTTTCCATGTTTCTAACACTGTTTCACCGTTAACAATAGTCGGAACATTTGCCTCACACACTTTACTTTGATATGAACTATTGTCACTGATTTTTTCTTTTAATGATGGCAAATTGAACTGTTTCACCAAACTATCCAAGTAAATAAAAGTATTTTCATTAGAATGTGTCGTAGCAGAATCGTAGATAATTTTGTTAGTAGAGTTGTTCCACATTTGTAAATCCGTACACGTCTCATTCACTGAAGCTTTCCTAATATTGTTCATGGGTTCTTTACTTCGTTCTGTGACGAGTTCAGGTATGTTATATGGAATCGTCGAGTCCGGGTCTTCGTTTGAAGGCGTTACTATTTTTTTCTTCCCCGTTTCATTGTGATTAACTTGTGTATAGTTATTATATATGGAAGAATTTATGTCACCATTAGAGATGTAAAGTACATCTTCATTTTGCGTGCCGATTACTTGACTATCCTGGGAATCTAACGGTTTGTTTGGTATGTCAAAACCGTGTATTACTTTGATGTTGTCTGGTGCTGCCAGTTGCTCTTCATCATCTATCACATTAATCGTATCCATCATAACGTTTTTACCAATCCGTGTAGTCTTATGCATTACTTCAATGAGACGAGCCTTCATAGCTAGACGATGAAATGAATGCTCCTTTTGAGATGCTACAAATGTCTTCAGGACACTAGACTCAATATTTCTATTCACAGTTTTGCTTGCATTGTCAATTCCTGCGTTTTTAATGTTTCGTTGAAAGCTCTCATTTGATTGATACGAATTTATTTGCCATTTCTTCGAACTTTGATCTATAACTTCCACATCAACGTTTGATACCATTTTTCCTTGTTTCAGGGCTTGCGAAGCTGCAGAAGTCTTCTCTAGACAATTGAAAAAGAAAATAGGAGAAAATAGTATAAATTTCATAACACATTTCAGAAATCATTCATAGCATAATTCATAGAAATTTCAGAAGTGTGTTGTATTAAAAGATTTTACCTTCTTCACTTGAGTAAACCTCGAAGCTAACCATAGGATTCTGATCAGTGTCTTCAAAAATGTTTTCCGAGCTGCGATCAAACAGAGGTTTAGAACTTTGGGACATTTCTTCTGGTGCTGTAACGAACATATCTTCTTCTTCAGAATTATCATCCAGGACGACTATTACAGACTGCTTGAGATTATTTTGATCATCCTCTGTGAATCTATCTCCATAAAAGCATCGCGACTTTTTGCTTTCCGCAACCGAACAAGCTATTTTCTCATGTACAGAAACATTCCTTTTACAATCACCTTCAATTTCAATATTAGCAGCGAATTCGCTTAGATCCTTACTTTCAGCAGTAGAAGTATTTTGTTCATCATTTATATCAGTCTCGTTCGATTTTTTTTTCATATGATCGGTTGTTGGATCGTCATTAACCGATTCACAGTTATGAAACAAATCAGGAGAATATATTCGCCGGCTTTCCTCTAACTCACTTTCTTTGGGTGATTCTGTTACCATCACTTTCTGCCTTCCTTCCGACGGTCTTTCTGGTGTACGTTCACGGCCAGGAATTTTACTCCAATCTTTAAGCAAACAACCCACCTTCGCCGGATTAATTTCTAAAAGCTCAGGAACGTACAATTTTTCCATCAGTTCTTCACTAGGCCGTTCTGTTTGAGAAATCCAGAATAGATTGCTTAAATAACTGGTATTGTAATTTGCTAAGGGGATTGTTATTTCCTGATCTACGTTCGTGTCAGAAATAAGTAATTTCTTTGATTGACTCTCGACGAAAGAGGCTAGCTCCTGCTTACTCCTGCGTAGTAGACTCATAGCCCGTTTATGTTTAATTTTTTTAACATTTTTTGCACCGGCTTTGCCAAAGATAACATTCAAGTCGTAATCCGTATAGCTGTTTTTACAACGAAATCCAAACTGCTCTAATGTTGTACGGATTCCTATAATTTTTTGTTCATTAGATAATCTCGAAGAGCTAGCCTGATGTTCATATTCTTGTTTTTCTTTGTCAACAGCCAAATTCGAACTGATGTGCTGGTCGGCAAGTGATCGTGACATAGCTAATGCCATTTGCAGCTGCTCTGGATCTATCTGCTCGGACGTGCTATGCTCTTGAAACAACTTTTGCAGTAAATCATGTTCGTTTTTGCACGTTCTAAATACCTCCCGTAAATCACTTTGATTCTTGGAATGCGATGCTACAGATTTTTTAGTTATACTTGTTATGCGTTGAACTTTCGTTCGTTTTGCTTGTTGAGCAGTCGCCAAAGGTTTTGCGTCTTCAAACTCATCGTCCCCCTCTGCTGGGATGCTTGACTGCGAGCTCAGAAAAGTGCTGATTAATGCATTTCCCTCTTTCGTTCGCTTCCTAATTTTGGGCAACTTTTTACCATCGTTCATGCACGCGTTGGTTACCTTTTTCATTTCACGGCATGGATCTTGCTCTTTGCACGCACTGTGATCATCTCCAGAATCTTCAAAAGCTGTTTTATCGTCTCGAGAATTTATTATCGAGATTCCTTTATCGTCTCCAGAATCTTCGACAGCAGTTTCAATAAACGTTGCTTGACTGGGCGTGGTTTCTTTCGATTCACTTGCAAAGTATTTAGATATTACACTCTTACTCACACTGCTATAAATGAAAAGAAAAAAAGAAAATAATAGTTAACACTATTTTAAAGACCTTATATTTTATTGTCAGAATCTAAAAACTACGCAAATAGTTATCTACATAAGAGAACTTTCAAACAATTAGAACATTACCAAGCATTCGTCGTATCAGAAATTTGAACCGGCGGTGGATCAACCGAATCGACCATTTTTACAAGCCTCAACTTGGAGAACTTCAATCGCTTGCTCATTCCTACTTGCGCGATTGATCTTCTTTTTCCTCCTCCAGTAATTGTCGAATTGTTTCACCGCGTTTCGGAGCAATTAGACTAAATCGCATCAAGTTCCGCCGATCCACCTCTTCCTCAGTCTTCTCAAAAAAGTCTCTCCTTATGCGCTGCTTCAATTCGTCGCCGCCGATGTAGCTAACGATCGTGCTGAGGAAAAGAAGGAACAACATATTCATCAGTTATTACAGTACGATATGAGAATTTGTACGATAAATTAAATCTCCTTTTTTCTATAACAAAACTAACTAAAACACTACATTTTTTTCGACTAATACCTACTAGTAAGCCGCAAAGATCGACGTGCCGGCCGCTATTACAGCCCACGCAAACTGATTTCTTGTTTTGTGTATGACAGTTCCCTTCGTACGGCGAGGTTTCCAGCGGCTCGTATCCACACCACCCATTCCACAGAACACAATTTGCTCACGTTCACTCTATATGCGGAAATGTTCTAATATATAGAAATCTGATTTTTAATCATAAAAGCTTGCGAAACACACGTTTTCTTCTTTTACTTCGTTAAAGGCGATTTTATTTGGCATGTGATTTTGACGTTTGATTTTGACATATCCACACCGGGTGGCATCGCATTGGTTATCTAAATAATAAAATAGAGAATTTTAAATTGAAAATTTTACATAATTGATGCAATTTGGAGACTCGTATTTCTAATCAAAATTACAATTGTTTTTTCGTCAGTCAAATTGAAACCAAGCCATTGGCAGACCAAACAAGAGACAAAATAATTACTTTTCTTTACATTGGTCATCAAGATTCCCAATTTTCCGTGCAGTTTATTATCCGGGTGTTCAATGTCAATTATATTACACGGCCGAATCCAAATAAAGCGGCGATCGATCGAAATAAATAAAAGCCTGTCTTGACGCGTTTTCCAATACATTAAACCAGTAGAAACAACGATATACTGTTTGTTAGCTAAATTTAAAGCATTTTCTTTGATTTGTGACAATGTCTTCTTGGGAAGAAATACAGGCCGTGAAGGTGAAGCGCAATATTTTGCGCGAAAAGCTCGAGAAGCGTAAAAAAGAAAGACAGGACCTACTCGGTAACAGTAGCCCTGCTGGTCCTGGAACTGTTACCGGTTTAATCAAGAATGAGACGAACAACAGTCTTAGCGAGGATAAGGGTAAACTTCTTCTGACTTCAATCAAACTGGAACAAACAGGAAGTGCGGGTAAAGCGGTTCTATACTTATATACAATCCGACGAAATGGTCTGCGTTTTCCATCGCAAACGCATAAAACATCTTTTTGCAATCGATTGATTTGTTAAGGAAGCTATATAAAATGGAATGTTCAAGGGAATAATTTCAATATTGAAGTGGGTTATAAATTGTTCTAATACATTTATTGTTTCCTTTATTCTGAATAGATATTGATGCCGAAGTGGAGAAATATTTGGTGCAGGTGCTATCCGACCAGAGTTTGATATTGCCCACCAATTCTGCTCAGATAGCGGAGCGTGTAGAAAAGGGTGTCCATAAAACAGTATTACGTGACTCTATTGCCTATTATCTCCATAAGCTTGCGATGCAGAATATGATCAACATCAAAGAAGTTAGCATTGGTGGAACTGTTGGCTACGAAGTAATTTCAGCGGAGCACATAAATCTTAAAGCTCTTTACGATGACATGGTAATGAATCATATTTCAGTAGTGTCTGTTGAACATCAGTCATCAAAGCGGAGAGCAGAACATGCTAAAGATGCTGAATCCACGGCTATAGCAAGTAAAATGGCCAGAGCGAGCGCAACTGGATCAAAGGAAGAAGGGAAAAAAAGCAATGCTGTAGATTCAACACTTTCCTGCAAGGCGTCTGATATTATGTCCCTGCTTTCACTACCATCGACAAGGGAAAAACAAAGTAAAAAAGTCGGTGAAGAAATTCTTGAACTGCTTTCCAAACCAACAGCCAAAGAGCGATCGCTGGCAGAAAAGTTCAAATCACAAGGCGGTGCGCAAGTGATGGAATTTTGCCCTCATGGGACAAGAATTGAGTGTTTGCGATCTTTGGAAGCGGCTCAAGAACCAAAATACCAAAATGATAAAAAAGTTTCTAACGACTCCCAATGCGACAAGAATAGCAACGACGAAGATAGCAACGATGTTGTTATTACTACCGACGATCACTCAACCAAAAATGGTCCTATTGCAGTAAACGAAGAACGAAACGAAACGAAACAGGAAATTATATCTTCTAAAGTAGTAGCGGAAGCAGTACCTGCAGTTGATGGAGATACAAAATCTAAATATCAATGCAACAAATTACATTTCAAAAAAATTATTCAAAACCATACGGACGAAACGTTGGGAGATTGTAGCTTTTTGAATACCTGTTTTCACATGGATACATGCAAGTATGTTCATTACGAGGTAGATACGTTTGTTGGTCAAACACCTAACATAGTTCCGGTAAAATTTGAACCAACTGAAGAACGTGCTCCCGGGCAAAAACTTGCAGCAGTAGATGCTTGTGCTACCCTTTATCCCCCTCAGTGGATCCAATGTGATCTAAGGTTTCTTGATATGACAGTATTGGGAAAATTTGCAGTAGTAATGGCTGATCCTCCTTGGGATATCCATATGGAGCTTCCATATGGTACAATGTCCGACGATGAAATGCGCCAGTTAGGTGTCCCTGCGCTCCAAGACGATGGACTAATATTTCTATGGGTAACTGGACGTGCCATGGAACTGGGACGAGAGTGTTTGAAACTTTGGGGTTATGAGCGAGTGGATGAGTTGATATGGGTGAAAACAAATCAACTGCAACGCATCATTCGTACTGGGCGTACCGGCCACTGGTTAAATCATGGAAAAGAACATTGCCTTGTGGGCATGAAAGGTAATCCATCGAATTTAAATCGAGGGCTAGACTGTGACGTGATAGTAGCAGAAGTACGAGCAACCAGTCACAAACCAGATGAAATTTACGGTATCATCGAACGATTAAGTCCTGGAACACGGAAGATAGAACTGTTCGGAAGACCTCATAATGTACAACCCAATTGGTATGAAATTGGCTGCATGAATTTTGATAACTTTTTAACTGAAGCTATGTTATTTTCTTCTTGTTACAGGATCACTCTTGGTAATCAACTTGACGGAATACGTCTGGTAGATCCAGAGTTGATAAACTCTTTTCAAAAACGCTACCCAGACGGAAATTGTATGACTCCGGGAAAGAACCCATAAATACAAAACACCGCTGATTATAAGAAGGCATTTAAGGGATTCATAATATGATTGCTAGTATCGAGTAATAAATAGTTGTTGGAGGCCATGTGCATCTTAAAAGGAGCTAACGAAATTTTATTAATTAAAATAAATTAACGAAAAATCTAATTTTTCTTTCATCCGAATTATAAAATCGTTAAAGTACTTTCAAAATTATGCAGGAATGCTAAATTTAATAATAAATGCTATACTGTATTGTTATACCAAATCGTTGCCCAATGCATAAGAAATCACAGTCTAAAGATAAAAATTGACAGTTATCTTTGCTAAGCCCCTGACAATTCATATGATAGGTATGTGATTACAGTATGGGCATGCGCAGATTAGTGCTCCAATTTTCCGAATATTGACGAAGCCATTTTGCACGGACTTCAGTAAGTAAAGAAAACGTGGATGAATTGTTCATTACGTGGGTATTATTTATTGTTCAAACCTATGCATGCAATTGCGAAGCAAGTCTCAGATAACAGTATTGATTTTTAAACTGTAGATTCCCGTCTAAAGCAGTGTTACAATAGAAAACATTGAAACAAACACCGCCCATACATATATATCGACCACCAAAGTTGAATGTTTGGTTCTGTGATAGCAGATTATCATATGGAAGGGTTGAAAAATCTCCAAGAAAAACATAAAACGCCGGAACCATACATCAAGTGAAAATAAGTTGGAATGTGAAGTACTTATGGGCGAAAATTAGATCACTGGAGTGGTCAATTTTGATTCTTTAATTGATGCAATGAGTATTGATAAAGAAACATTACTATAAAACAAATCTGATGAACTTATCCTTCAAATTCTGTTAGAGGCAATGTTGTATTTTTAGTGTAGTTTTCATCCATGAAATTAGTGTTTTTAAACAGTAAGGCTTGCATGCAAAACAAAGCTGCAATTTGTTTGACAACGTATGCCAAGATTTTAAAGTTTTTTCAGCAAAATAAACAAATATATGTACTGATTTTTTGTCATTAAGGTAGTTATTTGTTGATGAGATTATTGCCATCCATTCTGTTTTGTTGCCTTTTTTGCTAATTTAATTCCGATGTATACCAC
>JXXB01006872.1:0-11574 GCA_000956275.1 Anopheles koliensis
CAGCAGCAGCAGCAACAGCAACATCAGCAGCATCAGCAGCAACCGATCCCGCAACTGACACAATCCATGACTAATACCCACATCACCACCGGCTCCCGGCTCGGGGGCTCCTCCTCCTTGGTGATGCCGGTGTTTCCGTTGCGTGCCGGTGGAACCGCACACACGCCGCACTACTCACCTTACTCACCATCAAGGTAATTGCAACCAGAACCGTACCTCCCCCATCCCGGCTAATGATGATTGCGGTGCGCAGGGAGAGGAGGGAGTTGCATCTAATTTCATCTAATCGCGTTCTGATGTTTTGCTATGCTTTCTTCGTTTGTGTGTCTGTGCTTTTGCGTTGTGATGCCAATTTTCCAAATTGTGTTTGCCCTCGTTTTTGCTCTATTACCTCCGCGGCTTTTTAATCCCTGTTTAGCCTACCAAAAATGACATACACACGTGCGAATGTCTCGACTCAGTGGTCCTCGAGGACAACTGGCGTGCGCTGCGAAATGATTGTGAAATTATACTAGGCTAGTTTTATTAGATAGTACTAACACCCTTCGATCCACGGTCTTCACATTTTAGTTTTATATTTTAAAGTTGTAGCATTGTAGAAATCTTTCTTTGCGTGGTGTTTGTTTGGGCAATTCTTGGAACCAGGTGGAGCATGCTTTTATTCGCGCAAATTAGGTTATGATTTGTAGTTTAGTTGGTGTAACGCACTTCTCAACGAGCCGAAACTAATGTATCTTCACGTTCTCCTCCTGACGCTAGGTTTCGCATCGACAAAAGCTGTCAACATCGATGCTCCTGGAAGTGTTTTAGCATCGCCTTAATTTTGGTCACAATAATTTTGTCAGCAACGCTGACGTACTTTGCGGGTAAGTACCCAGAACGCAACTGATGCGTTTGCTTAGCAGCTCGCACGCTAACCGCTCACTGTCTTCCCGTTCTCAGCGACGAGTTCGATGAAGTCCAACCTTGACTCGGCCAACTGCATTCTGGTGCAGGATGTGAAGACGGGCACGGCCGTCGACCAGACGGGTACGCCAATTGATTCGTCCAACTACGGGCTGCTGTCCGGTCCGTCGACACTGAACCCGACGGAGGAGTCACCGATCACTAGTACGCTCGACCACAACAGCTTCTCAACGCTCGGTGGGCTGCCGGGTGGTGGTGTCGGCGGCAATGCCGCCCTCTCCACGTACAATCGACGCCCGGGCGGCCAGCAGGACCTGCTGACGCAACAGCAACAGCATCAGCAGTCGCAGCAGTCGCAGCAGCAGCAGACGACCCAGCTCTTCAGCTCTGTGCACCAGCAGAAGTGGCCGTCGATCGTGGAACTGCGCGAGTTCAACGAGGTGCACGCGTCCACCATCGCACCGTTCCAGTTCTGGAACGTCGAGTTCCGGAACAAGCACCCAGCGTTCATCCAGTTCAACTTCACGCTACCGTGGGGCGCCAACTTCGCCATCTACGGGCGGCGCAACGTAGGCCCAACCGTCACGCAGTACGACTTTGTCGAGTTCATCAAGGGCGGCCGGGTCGATCATAAGCTGCGGCGGAAGCGCAGCATCGGCAGCGGCTTCTTCCAGAACGATGTGCTGCTCGCGCCGAACTACTTCGGCGTGGGTGGACCGCCCGTCGTACCAGACGAGAACGCGTCCACGTTCGAGGCGGCTCGACGCACGCAGTACGCGTACGAGGACCTGCCGCTGGACGAAGTGGAGAAGCACATCATCTCGAAGCGCTCGGCGGATGGTGGTGGCGGTGTTGGAGGGGCCGCATCCGCACCGTCCTCGCTGCAGAAGATCGACATGGAGGCGATGACGGTGAACGTGACGATCCTGCAGTATCTGGATATCGGTCGGTGGTACCTGTCCGTCTACAACGACGAGCTGCTACCGCACACGGTCTCGCTGGTGGTCGGCGAAGCGGAAGGCATCCACACAGCCTGCCCGAGCGACTGTTCCGGGCGCGGTTCGTGCTATCTCGGCAAATGTGACTGCATCGATGGCTACCAGGGCAACGATTGCTCGATCAGTAAGACAATGCGATTATAACCATCTACTCTCGACAAGAGACTAACACTTTTGCTTCACCTTCCAGGTGTATGTCCCGTCCTGTGCTCCGCCCACGGCCACTACGGTGGCGGCGTTTGCCATTGCGAGGAAGGCTGGAAAGGTTCCGAATGTGACATCCCGGTATCGGAGTGTGAGATGCCAACGTGCTCCAACCACGGCCGCTGCATCGAGGGTGACTGCCACTGCGAGCGCGGCTGGAAGGGACTGTTCTGCGAGCAGCGTAAGTCGATTCGATTCCACCCCTATGCATTCGTTCATCTAAACTGATTGTCACTCTTCTCGCAGAGGACTGTATCGACCATTCCTGCTCCGGCCACGGAACGTGCGTGTCCGGGCAGTGCTTCTGCAAGGCGGGCTGGCAAGGTGACGACTGTAGCATCGTGGACCAGCAGGTGTACCAGTGTCTGCCGGGCTGTTCCGATCACGGCACATATGATCTCGATACTGGGTCGTGCATTTGCGACCGCCACTGGACGGGCATCGACTGTTCGCAGGGTAAGCTTGCGAGGTGTTTGTTGTTTCGCAGGTAAATTCATATGCATGACGTTTTCCATTACAACACAGCTGTCTGTAGTTTGGATTGTGGACCGAATGGAATCTGCGAGAATGGACGGTGCCGGTGCGATGACGGATGGACCGGCAGCTTGTGCGATCAGCTGATGTGTGACCCACGGTGCGCGGAGCATGGCCAGTGCAAGAACGGCACCTGCGTCTGCTCGCAAGGATGGAACGGACGCCATTGCACGCTACGTGAGTGATGAAACGGGACAGCGGCTTTTCGATTTAAAAAAAAATGCTCACCTTGTTGCTTTCCCTTGCAGCCGGCTGCGTGAATGGATGCTCCCGCCACGGACAGTGCACGATGGAGGACGGCGAGTACAAGTGTATCTGCGTCGAGGGCTGGGCCGGCAATGACTGCTCGATCGCGCTCGAGATGAGCTGCAAAGATAATATTGACAACGACAATGGTAAAACAACCGCGCACACGGGAGGGGAACAAGAGGGAGTTTGTGTGGGAGATGCTTTTCGTTAGCGCGCACATCCGCGCGGATTTGATTTTATTTTTTCTACACCGGAAAGATGAAACGTTAACGTTAATCCCTGTGGACTCCCGCTCGCAATACTTTCAGATGGTATGACCGACTGTTCCGACAGCGAGTGCTGCGTGCACACGATCTGCGCCGAACACATCATGTGCCTGGCGTCGAACGATCCCGTCGAGGTGCTGCTGCGCAAGCAGCCACCTTCCGTCACCGCCTCCTTCTACCAGCGCGTCAAATTTCTGATCGAGGAAAACTCCGTCCAGTCGTACGCGCACATGGACGAGTACAGTGAGAGGTAAGTGGTATCTAGCTTTGCTCTCTTCGCTATAGCTCTCTTTTCGCCTACATATTTACACACATATATATAGATATATAATCTATCGCGATATACGTATCAAACTGTATCCACCAACACGCGTGGGTCGTAGAGATCGATTCGGGATAGGAAGCTATCCGCTTCGGTGTAGGCTCCAGGCGAGCGACTATGTGGCGGAGAAGGACTAATATATGCTTCCACACACATTAGTCGCACGCGCAACACTTTGCCGCAGAGGCAAAGGATTTTTTCGTTTCCGTTGTTTAATGACGGATACTCACAATCGAGCGCTATTCCGTGCGCCTCGAGATGAACCAACTACCCGCCGTTTAATCGTGGGCTAGCATTAAAGTTAGAGAAATACATTAAAAAAACGAATTCAATTCTATGCAAAACCGCTACAGTTGTCCACAAAAATGCCTTTTCTCAATGGCTCCGAAATATTAGCTAAAGTGTCAGTATTGAACTCGACCTAATCGATTCATTAGCAACAGCGTAAAAATTTAAACAAAAATACAGAAAAGAAAAGAATTTACAATAATTGCCTCGATTATGCTTCCCAACTGTTCCAAATGTCCACAGAAAAAAAGCATAAAAAATAACAATCCCGAGCAAATTCCCGCAAAAAAAATCAAATAAACAACTGTTTATTTTCCACCCTCTACCCAAAACCCCCCAATTTCCCCTTTGCCGTCGAGGGCGGCGAGAGTGGTGTGCTGTTGAGTGTGTTTTTGTGCCTCGTGTAAACACCGGCTGTAACCAGTGTAAACGCGGCGGCAGGCAGACAGACAGCCAGCAGCACATTACCCAGTCACCGTGGCAGCAAAGATTGTGTTTCGTCTAATGTTGTTCATCAACCTACCTTGTGTGTGTGTCTTTTGCAAACCCCTTTCTTGATTGTACTCATTGTGTGTGATTCCCCTCTACTCCTCTCAAAATAACAACATGTATCAAAAGTTTAACCGCAAACACAAGCAAATTAACGCCAAGCAAAACCAAAAAAAATATAAACGAACAAAAAACGAATAATTTCCGTTTTATGTTTTTTCCGTAGGGCTTTACTAACAAAGTTTACATGTTTCGTTCTGCATTTTCACCTTTTTACAAGTTTTTACTGCGATGGCGCAATACCGCCGGTGTATCGCGCCGGAGACGGTGTTTGGTTATATGTTAGTTTTTTGGTTTTGTTTTTCTTACTTCATTTTGTGAGACTTTAAAGTTGATTTCCGTTTGCTTCTATTTACACATGCGTTCGTTTCATCCTTGATTGAAGAAATTTTCGTTAAAGAAACAAAAGTTAAAGTGTAACTCTCTGTTCAGTTTCTCTTTTTACGTTCGATCTTTGCTTACGATAATGAAAATGAAGAAAATGTTGAAAAGGTAATAAACCAAGTGCGCTTATAGAGAAGCTAAATCACGTAAAATGGTCTCTCGAAGAGAGCGATTTGAGTTAGAACGTGATGCGACAAGCAAAAAAGTATAGGCGAGGAAAAAGAAAACGATACCTTTGCTCAGCAGTATAAATCTCTCAGTGCTTAGCTTTTTTTCTCTCTTCCTGTTTAAAACCGAAGCTACTACTACTAACTCGCTTCAAGAAAACACGCCCTCCGTTTGCTTTGCTTTGAGAGGGTCCACCGTGCGTGCGCGGTGTGGTTTATTTTTTTATTTTCGATGAAATTTCAACTCAAAATCCGGAGTATGCAGAGTGGTGTAGGAGTGAGTGAAAAAGTCAACAGCGAATCGTTAGTATTTTGCTGTCAAGACGTCAGACGAGACGCTCAGTGATTAAACCGTTCGGACATGGATGTGGATCGTACGGCGCGTGTTAGGTTACGAGGAGCGCATTCTGCTCGCTTTTCTTTTAGGGTTATGACTCATTATTAAGCTCTTTTTTGATGGAGCAAATCAAATATTTACCCAGTGTTATAATTATGGTAAACGTTTCTCACCTTTCAATGAAATTTATATGAGGGTTGTTTATATTGCTTCAATCTAGAAAACGTTTCCATTCCAAAAGATGAGTCTATGGCATAAAAGTAAGCAAGTATAGTTTTGTGCTTAGAGACATTCAGATATAGTTTTTTTCTTGTGATGGTCGATTTAGATGCTTCTATTTTACTTCACATTATGTGCCGAAGGTGACCGCTGGGAATATGCCAACGGGGATATAAACCATACTTCCCTTTCACAAAAATATACGTGTTTCGTTCAGTTACTTTCGTCGAATTCTGCACAATGGAAAACCCCAACGGAAGAGATAAGCGCAAGTTGTTAAAGCAAATACAATAATTTAAAACGACGAAAGCAAACGTACATTGTTACTGTACACAGGTGTGAGTGGTTTGAACCAAGTTTTGAACCTATGTGTGAATGCTGGATGAATGAACGAGTTGTACCTGTCTAATGTATTGTGTTCTGTGTTGTTCGATTTATTGTGATGTTTTCTTGAGTTGAGTTTGGCATTTAGTTTCTATATATGTTTTCATCTCTCTATTTTTCGTTCCAAAAGCAAAAAAAAACTCAAAGTTCCAACAAACAACCAAAAAGTAGAAAATCTAAGTAAATCAATAGAAAAAACACAACGAGACTCGAACGTATGAAATTTCCGTTGAAACAACCAAGACGAAGCTTTTCTTTTTCGTGTTCCTTATGACTCCCTGTTTGAACGAACACTGCCCAGCGCCGCCCGTACGCTGGCATGTTACATTCTTCCCCCGATTCTTTCTCCTTTTCTCTTTCTCTCTCTCTTTATTTCGTTGGTTAGAACACACCTTACCCCGCCCGGGTTCGTTTTCGAGTGTCGAACGTCACTAAGTGTTGGTGGCGTTTCCACGGCTGTGGAGAGCAAAACTTGGAGAGCGTGTTAACGTAAAAGTAGTTTGCAATCGCTTAACGTAACGTGAAACACTTGGATTATAGTAACGTAAAAGATAATAATTTAGTTTTGATTTTTTTATCGACTCTCCTGCTCGATTTACCACGCGCCTACTCGTACCTGTCCTGGATTTTGAAAAGTTTTATTTTTTTTGGGCCCTCATATAAGAGGGTCTGATAATAAATCCAATGATAAATCAACATATTATCCTACCCGAAAAAAATGAACATCTAATAAGAGAACGGCGCCCAGAAATATTCGTTTGTCTTTTCTCAAAATAAAATAATCGTTTTATTTTTCCAAAACAACAACAAAAAAAAAACAACCAACAAAGTAAACTGCTCCACACTGAATGTGCGTAACGAACTAATCCATAAACTTCGTTCTCCGTTCTTTTCTATTCCCCATCTTCATCCACCATTGTCAAAAAACAAAAAAAAACAAAACCAAAAAAACGAACGTCGATAATTGTTATTTGTTTGTTCTTACGTGCTCAAAATGATATTAATTTTTTAAAACTAAAAGTGAGTTCTGGAACTCGTTCACACCGTGGTAAGTCTTGCAAGCTGCAGTTCTGCTGCTGTTCGTCTTGTTGCTGTTAATACTTTATTTCATTTTATCATGCTTCTTTCGTTCGAAAATCAACGAATGTCAACGTATTTTTCTTTGTGTTCGTTCTGTTGTATATTATTCACACAACACATACACACACTTAACACACTTCAACCATTCACTCTGTTGTGTGTTTTCGAATTTGACTTACGTTCGATTGTGATTCAATCCATCCTTTTTTCCATCCTATACGATTGTGTTCTTCATCTCAATACACGATGTTCTACGTGCTATATGTGTATGCGATATATATGCATATATTGTTAGATTATATGTACATAGCTCTCCGACCGATACATTCATACAGCTCGTTGTGTATATATAATCATAATGTATGTATATATGAACATACAAACTTTATACACATCCACACACACACTGCAACACAAAAACTCATTTTTTTCCTTCCGTTTTTTTATCTCGTCACCACTCTCGTCGTCATCATTGTTCATTGTACGTCTTTTTCCGTTTCGCTCACACAAATCTGCCTTTGGAAGTTTCATGTTACCCGTTTCATGTTTTATGTCCATTTTGGCTTTTGGTTTCTGTGTTGTCCTTTTAGTCAATGTTTCTTTGGTTTCGCTAAACGTTTACTGTCCACGTGATTGACATGATTCTGAACTGAGAATGCCATGGTAGAACGAACACGATTTAAATGTAAATGTATACTCCAACACCAATAATCTTGCAAACACCTTCCGTTACCGAGCCGGGAAAATTAGTGTGCTCTATTATAGTATTTTTAAATGGTATATATATATATGCATATATACATATTTCAACAAAATATAACAACAGAAGCAAAAAAGAGAAAAAAACAAAAACGAAAAAGATATATGTACGATCTTTTCGTATTTGTGTTTTTGGTTCGATCCCTTTGGTTTTCTTTGCATTTAACCTTTCCTTATTCATTCACACTGAAGTGCCTGCTAGAGCGGGCATATGTTTGTACGCGACTATGTTTGATCTCATTTTAACTGCATTTTTTATTTGTTTTCTTTATTCTTTTAATATGATTTTTTGTTCTGATGTTGAGTTGTGGTGTTTGCCTACACTGCTATCAACTTCTGCCAACAGTTGTTTTCGACTGTTTCTTTTCCGTATTTAACAGTGTTGTGAAGTATTTCTATTTTTGTGTTGTATTGTTATTTTTTTCCTTTTGCTTTATCTTTCTATTGTTCCTCACTCATTCTGTCTGATCGTACTTGCTCATATTGTTTTGTTAAATGATATCCTCCCACTTCTGTATTGGTTGCACTGTTTTTTATAGTTTCAGAAGAAAGAACAGATGAAACGGAAAGGAACCAAAAGAAAAAAAACATAAAGGCATATAAGTTTAGCAAAGTAGAGATATAAACCGAGAGAAAGAGACAGAATTAAGTAAAAAAAGCAACTACAACAGAAAAAATAATCGATGAACTAGTTTGCTCGTTGCTATTTATTTTAAAACAAATATAAATAGTTCAAAACTAGTTAGAGGCTTTTCCTACTCATCCTACCGTCTCCCTAAATGTTTTCCCGTCAAGCCGAACTTCCCTCTCCCTTTGTTCTCCTTCTCCATATTCCTGTTTATTGTCTGCGTCTATCATATGTTTCTATGTATATACCCTCCATGTGCTGCAACTCAAAAATTTTGGAACATTTTCAAACATCCTATTCTTTCTGATTTACAAGGCGAAAAAAACAAATACAAAAAAGAAAAAAACTAGTGCAAAGCAGAATGCTAAAACTTTAATGAAAGCAATGAAACGACAAAAAAAAAACAAAAAACTCTTGTCAATCTCTAAACAGAAGCAAACAAATTAAAAGTAGCGTGGAATGCATAAGAAAACTGGAAGTATAGAGGCAACTTGTGCGACAGCTTAGTGGTGGTGTGTTGGACAGGCCCTTCGAAAACATTGTAAACCGAATCAAAACAATAGCAATTGAACACGACGATTGTCATCGACATTTGCTTTACCGCTTTCCAACAGTGGAAGATAAAAAGCAAGCACCTACTGTATACCGAGAAACGCATGAAGATGGTTTGGGCGAACAAATGGCAACACTGTTGTTCGGCTCTTTCGTTTCTTGTTTGATAGCGCTGTTGCACTCCTGCTGTAGCATACTACCGTTTATCACTGACGCTTTACGGCTACACAAATCTGAGTTTGGGGGTGGCTGCTTATGAGCTGGGAATCTCAAATGTTGTTCGTTTTCATGCCATTATATATGCGAAATCTTGCAAGCTGCTTTAATTTTAGCGAACTTTGTTTTTGATTGTTGAAATGTTTTTGTAAATCCTTGTCTGAAATTATTGTGTATTATTATCTTTGAATGTTTAACCAATATATACAGTTTTGATAGCGTTGACTTTTGCTGAAGCTACTGCAATACTTCAACGAATCCAAAATAGGCTTGGGTCAAATTAACCTTTTTTATTGTTAATGTTCGTGCACAATTTTAGCAATTTGTTTTTGTTTTTTTTTTATTACAAATGAAAAGCACGGAACGAAAATGCTTTTGCTGATGAATGAACTATTTCTGCGAAGCTCTTCGCCTCCTATTCTATTTTCCTGTAAAACTTTCGACAGGTGTGCTTTGATTGTCACACCTTGTGTATGTGTATGACTTTTGAAAGTGTTTGAGAATACTTTTGGTGTTTTTTTTTCTATCATTACCTATTAAGTTTATAATACTTATTTAACGACAACTGTGAGTTGTCAAAATTGTTGTTTGCTTTTCTTAGTAGAGTACAACAAAAACTAATTGCATATATTTCGTTAATCCATTTAGTGATTGAAACCAATTTAGCTTCTCTATTCGTTCGATATTACTAAAGCTAGCAGCTTGAATATTCATCTCGCTTTAAGTGCTTTTCGCTAGATATATCATTATGTCCTCAGAATTGCAGGCCTTAATTTGTTTTGCTTTAATGCTTGTTTTTCTTTGTGATTTGTCTCCTGTCAAGCTAGTAAATTTTATTGATATATTTTAAATTTTTGCATTAATAAAATTTTCGTGTTCATATACCCACCTTCCACATATGACATTGCGCTCTAGGTCTATCGCAGCTGTACAATATCGTTCCACTGACGTACCGGTGTAGTCACGCAGACGCGAATTTCGTAATCGCCTGTACAAAAAGCCTCTCTGCAAAAGGGGATTTGTTATCACGTTAAATGAAAATTTCATACTCACTTTGTAAAACGTTCGGCATCACCCATGAAACACAGGACACTTTGTGACTTTGTACGCGCTACAGACGCGTTTGATAAAGACTTTGCTGCAGGGAAATTGGGCACAAATACGCGCGTGGAAGTAGAAGGTTGCTGTCTTGCTGATGCTGTGGGTGTTTGATGCTATATTCATATACAATCTTTCGAAGGGTCCGTCATGCCGTCATAACCGCCACACGCGCCAGCTACCTATTCTAGTATTCTAAATTCTGAGTTTTAATGTGCATTTCAAACCCAATAGCTACAATTTATCTACGCGGCAGATCATTGATAAAAAAACCAGTGTAGATTTAACCTTACTATATCGTTTCGTTTTCATCACCGATCAAACGTGTACGGGGAATGTTTTTCTTTCTTCTTTTTTCTTTTCCTTACATTTCCTCTTTTTTACACCTGTGAGATTCTAGTAATTGTATGCAACACCAGCAACAGCCGGCCAAATCGGTCCCTTGAGACGGTAGTGGTAACATCGCAGTAGAGCGTAGAGAAAAGACTTTTTTTCGATTGTGTCTGCAAGTGTGCGTGTCTCCTATACGTGCACTTTCTTTTGTCAGCCAGCGGCGGTGCCATTCTGGTTCTGTGTGTGACAATATGGATCAGGAACGTTTCCTACTACCAGATCCAAACTGTTCGCCATTGTGTTTAGGCCGTTGTCAAAGGTAGATGCCGACGTCGTTTCATGCAAACATTTTGCCTTTTAGAGAACTTTTTATTCGCTATGGTCAACTCTGGGGACCTCTGTGGACTGTTTACGACACTTGGTTTGAGTTATTGTAAGAGCAGCTTGAATGCTATCGTTTGGGATCCGATTTAACACAATTGGATCGATGTAACTCATAATATTGGATGCGATCAGTTCGCCGCAACCCGGGTTGTTGATGTTGTACTACAATTACTAGAATGCTCTTCCATCTTTTGTTCTTTGTTTTGATTTGGGTTCCGTTTCTGATGCCAGAATAAAACGAGGTACACTTTATCTATAATATAAGCCATAATTCTCTACAACAGTACAATTTTGAATAATACTTTAGCTATTGTATTTTTCTTCATATTCTTTATAAACAAACAAAAACATAATTTTATACTTTCCGTTACGGTCCTGCTCTTTACTTGTCATGTCACACCGTTTAAGAATGTTTCGTTTCTCTCGTACGGGTTTTCATTGTATTAATTGTAATCTCCTAAGATTATATTTTCTAATTTGATTTCCTTCACACTATTTACCGCCATCTTCCCAGTTACTTTTATTTTTGATTGCTCACGTACGCAGTATACTTTGTCAGCATCTGTATAGTTTTTTTTTATTTTTTATTGTGTTTAAGTAAACCAAACCCCAAAAGAACCAGTAAAAAAGTAAACAAATCCTTCCAGCTCTCGCGCTCCATCTCTTTCTCTTTCTCTCCCCCGTGCGAGCATTTCTTTGACGAAAAGAAAAGGCAGA
>JXXB01006889.1:0-13457 GCA_000956275.1 Anopheles koliensis
GATGCGTTTGTCGTAAATTTTCAATCACCCTAGCTTTCCCCACCTTTCCTTTCTTCGCCACTTCACCCGACCGAGCACTGGATGATGTAATCAAAAATAAGCAACACCGCTCGTCAGCGCCCAAGCCCGAGCTGACCCATTTTAAAAGCGCACGGCGTTATTAATTGACCCGTGCCAAATTAGTTCATCAGTCAGTCAGACGGATCACGCCGGCAATCGTTAAACCACCACCACTGGATTCACCAACTACAGCGTACTAAGCCGTCTTGCCGTTTCCTATCGTGACCGGAACAAATTTATGGGCGTTCGTAAATGGTGCTTAACACATTTTTGCAATATGGTTGATATGTTAGCATGCAATATGTTCGGTTCAATATGTAGCGTTCGACATAGGTGGACTATTTATTGCTATACGGCTCACGCATGTGAAAGACGTTCCCGAGCGTTGTTGTGTCCATGCGGAGGAATTTCCGAAAAAGATGTAATTTTGCTCAACGAAATCCTATCTCATCCCGCCATGCAAATAACTATAATAAGTGAAGCGATCAACTTCTTCCCGACCCGACCCGACAGCTGGCGGGGTTGTAAAAGCGGTATCGAGTTTCTTCAACTTCAATCCAGCCATAAACCATATCCATCAAGCCAAACGATCCATCTGCTCCAAACGAAAACATCAAAATCAAACACCACCGACCGTTGGCAGCCAAAATTGCATAAGAATTGAAGAGCAACAAAGGATATAAAAACCAGTCATCACGCCCAGCAATATCACAGCGCTCGGGTGGGAATAGCTGCAAATCATAATACGACCGGAGCGCTCCTCGCTACAAAAAAAAGAGGAGATGAACACCAGCAGCATCAAGCATTGCAAACAAATCACCAACAATCGGCACGGTGGTGGAATAAAATCATCCCCACTGGCTTAAGGGAACGATGACGGGGTCGCATACAGGCGCCAGACAGATGGAAGATGAATCCTTACGAGCGTGGTACCAGGCGCAATCGCCCGCGTCAGGATGGTCGTGCCCTTCCGGGCAACGGATCTACTCACGAGGATAAAAGGATATCACAACGCACAAGCACGAAGAAAAATTCACCATGATCCGCTGTGCCCGGATGGGCGATAATAATGTGGCTGGTAGACAGGAAATGTGTAGTTTCGCAAATCAACCGGATAGATGGGATAGTGATCATTCGGAAAGTATCGGTAGAATTTATTGCGCTTTTCCGGCTCCGCAGGCATACCGACGCTGAAGTGTAGTGTTTGTGATCAGTGCGTGTTGGGAGCGTGGCAATGAACATCAATCCATATTGTGCTAAGCCGCAATGGATGAACACTGAAATTGCGCCTAAATGTAGGCTACCAGTGAGACGTGCGATAAAATAAACAATGCTTAAGTTGGTTCAAAGAGGTAGTTTACAGCGAATGGGAATATCTTTTAGAAATTGAAATTGGGAATATAATAGAAATTGATGCATCATGTGGATCAATCGGTCGAAAAGAAATTCAAGTGATAAATTACAAACTCTGCTGCGAGCCTCTTTCTCGAATTCGAATACCTGAAGGATATGCAAAACCGTTTACCTACGCGTCTTAACATGGTATACCACACCAGCAAGACCGTGCATGGCTCGACCATTGATCACACTTTAAATGACCTTCGGAGCACTAGACAAACACCATAAATCCGGCGTAATCCACCATCATTTTTCCACGTAGTCTGGTTTCTCCACTACTATCACACGACGCCATACACAGCCACGCAGTATCTCGCCACCGGAACGCGGCAACATTCGGTTCGGGATACCTTTTCCCGAGCTTCTCGACCGGGCTTGCGGTGGAAGAAGAATCAACCACAAACCACAAAAATTCGGCGGTACCGTCGTGTACCTTCCCGTAAACCGGTACGTAGCCGCTCCGTTTCTGGTCCGTCGCTAGCGGTGGGTGTGTGCGAGGAGCCTTTTCTTTGTGCGCGACGCTTGTGTAAGGCTAGGTCAATATTTGCTCACGACCAGAAGGGACTTACCTGAAAATGAAGAAAAAGAGAAAACGGAAAAAATGCGTTATAAAAAGGGATACTAATAGATTTGTGTGCCGATGGCAGTCGAACCGTTTATGGAATGCTCAATAAAAACCGACCGAAAAGATGTCACATGAAGTCGTTTAGATAACATTTAAGTTAAAATAAAAAGAAAAAAAAACAATTTGGAGAGAACAAAATGTCTAATAATACATCAAACATTAAATTTTAACATAGAAAAACAGTGCAGAAATCAAAAAGCCCAACATCAACGCTCTCATAAATAATGTTAAAAATACACTGTAAAATGAACGTTATTCTGAGAAAATAAATTTTAGCTTTAACAACTCATAGCTCGATAGCAAAATCAACATATAAAACCGAAAGTGGCAACCGAAAGAGCTTCCAGCGTTCGGAGAATCACTCTCAACGGGCACGCCACTCAACCAAAGAGCTTGAGAAACTAATTGAGCAGATTTTCGGTGAATTTCGTAAGTAGTTTTCCAGCTTTCCCCCAAATTAGTAACGCTTCTCTTGCAAGTAGGCATGGCCTGCCGCATCAACGCAATCGTCATATTACTCACCAATGGCAAGGTCAACATGTTGACGGATTCGATTCGGTGCTGCTGCTGTTCGTGATTTTCTTTTTGTCTCTTTGCAGCAATCCACCCCCGTGGGAGAGTGAGGGTGGATGGGGTGGATTAAGTATGCAAAACAAGTACCGACGAGATCCCACGTGGGACGGTAAATACGCACAAACACGTCCTTTTAACTCCGCCCGGTGCGGTTAAAACACGCGAGAGATGAGATTTTCGGTTCACGGTGTGAAGTGTTGAATTATAACGTTTCCATCACTGCCGCACATCGAATCAAGGCGTGGCGGAGGACGGCATGTGGACAATGAACTGGAGCGTGAAAATGGCCATTTAAATAAGCGTTGGGATGAGCCTTTCAGGTTGTGCGGTGGTGTATCAATCGGAGCATGTTTCTATCAACTCGCACCCATTTTATATTAATTTAAATCAAAAAAATATTTTTAAAAAACAAATAGCAATTCATTAAAAAGAACCATCACAACAGCGAGAGTAGCGAGAGAGAAAATTAATATCCCTACATTCATCACCATGACCGCGCGGGACCGTCGCGCCGCTGATTAATAATTTTCCCGTACCCACCGTCGTCGCCCGACCGAACCAGCGGCCGAATGATAAATAAGGGAAAATAACAATTCCCCTCCCAGCGAGCAAATATTTCAATTTCACAGCCGGTCGACCGGTCTAGCTTCGCGCTCGCCTCATCACATCACACCGTTTGCAATCGGTTTGCAAATCATTCGCGCGATTCCGGTCCGCAGGCGCCATCCCGGCCAGCCCACTATAGGATCCTTTTCCTAACGAGTACTAAATTATTCCGCGATGCCACACGCCACACGGACACGATGATTTGTTCGGTGGGTTTATTTGATTAAAGAAATTTAAATTACCTTCGCCGAAGCGATGGACACATCAGACGATGGTGTCGCCGACAGAACGTTACGGAAGCCTTAACTACCTTAACTTCTTTTACACCTATTTCCACAGTTTTCCATGCTGAAGGTCAAAACAACATTCACCCTTGCCCATTAAGGAATAGGGCACGGCACAAAGTGTGTTGTGAAAAAAGAGGGCTACGAAATTTTCTAGCGAACTTTTCAGCGGCACGCAAAACACAGCCCAAGGAGCTCACTTGTGCCCTTTTCCAGACGATGATAGCAAATCGATCGGGAGACCGTTTTGGGAGCGAAATTAACTGAACCGGTTGAAGCGAGCCGGTGGAAACTTCGAAAGACTGGTAGAGTTAATTAAACTGGAAAGCTTTCAAAATTTTGGAATGTTGAAAATCTGGAACACCGCGTTCATCGCGTACGGGACACGGGCGCTTTTTCTTGAGTGCATCCTTAATTAAATCACTTTTAAGTGATTTAGAGCGCGCTTACGAGAAGATAGCAACAGAAGAGAGCTATTCGCGATGAAGATTGAATTTAGCTGACTATGGCCGAGGTTATAAAAATCGTTCCACTACAGCAGAATTGTAAAATCATTAAATAATGCATTTAAAAAGTACTGTGTGACATATTGCATACATTTGGGCGTTATAAGCTTTCTTTAGGCCTTATACGGCCTATTTAATCGTATTTTTAGCTGTATCCTGGCGCAATGAAAATCTTAATTGTTATCTGATGCCAAAAAGCTTTTAAACGCTTTTCCGTTTCATTTCCATTTAACATTCTTTTATCCTGAAGCGGTTGGGCTCAACATCATAATCATTCGTCCGCCTGCCTCGTTACCACCTTGAAGTCGCAAAACGTTAACACCTAATCATTCTTCGATCCAGAACTTTTCCCTCCACCACTCGATCAATCGGTCCCCAGCCACCGTCCATCAATCAAACGGTGTTTTCGGTGTCTCTTTTTCAGCAAAAAGCTTCTGTCCCAACCGTTTCCAACCCCTCGGTGGGCTTTACTTTATAAAGAGCACACCAAATCACTTCCCTTTGTCGATAAAGAGCACGCAAAATCGCTTCCCATTGTCAAACCTTCAACACAGATGCGAACTACAATGAAACATCTCATCTGGATTGAACAATGATCTCTAGGGATCAATTGGGGCTTTTCAAGCTGTGAAGCGGTAACAGTCGCACATCTTTTTTTTTTGCTGCGTTGATTCCGGCAACTTTACGTAAGGACGAAGGCAAATAAATTCATGAAAACGGTGCTAAACTGGGGGATGTGATTTTAAAACAGCGGATAAACGTTCAATTGAAATTAATTCCGCTGGGAGCAAGCGTTCGTTATGCAGATAGTTAGCAGAAGATTAGATTTTTTAAAAACAATTTTATTCTCTTTCTCTTTTTTTTTGTTGGATCCACTGTGTTTAACAGATTTGAAAAAAATGCGCTTATTCAAATTGATAGAGGCGGCTTTCAACCACACGTTCCCAACACATACACACACACTCGACCCATGTAAAAAAACAACCTGAAACAGACCTGCATAGCTGGGAGGAGGCACCAGCAAAAATAAGCAGAAATCGATTTTCTCGTTTTGATCCGATTAAAATGAGCCTTCCTTCTGCACCGAAGCGCAAACAAGGCGTGATGCCTCAAGGACCCTCCCCAAGAGGAGCAGGGGGAGTAGGAGAAAATGTAGCACTTCATTCACACAATGTGTGTGTTGCATAAACACACACAGACACACGTACAGCCACATAAATTGCAACTCACTTAAAAAACAAAAAAAAACAGTTTTTCTCTTTCCCTGCGTGGTGTGAATAGAACGATGCATTTTTCTCCTGTCCGCAGCAATATGCAGCGTTTGCCACACATTGCCACCATCTGACGGCCATACGGCGCGTTTTTGAACCTCGCAACACACGAGAATATGTACGTCGCTGGTACGGCGAAAAGCGAACCAACCCAGCGAAGCCAGATGGATAAAACACACTGACACGATTATGCACTTTTGCCGATGCAGAAGGAGTCGCAGGTCGAGCGAAAAAGAAGAAGGATATCAGCTTCCCTTCGGCAGCAGATCCAGAGAAGGTTTCCTTGAAACAGCGCAGGCGATGGTAAGCCTTTCAGCCTTGCACTCGATGCACTCCACGGGTAAAAAAGAACTCACTTTATCGGAAGCTAATACAAACAGTTTCCCCTACACATACACCGAAGGGCACGGTATGTACTGTTGTTTTAGTGGCTCGAGAGCCCACCGAGATGTACCGGATGCCGTAAAAAAAAATATGATCATGTTCCGGGGCTTCCGTTCATTCCATCCCGAAGTCATGGAAAATGGAAAATGGAGGAGGAGAAAATTTAAATTATTTATTATTAAATGCTGCTACATGTTGCTAAGGGCTGTGAGCACACCCCTGTTATGACGTTCATTCCCGGTGGGATTACACTGTCTCATGTGATAGGAAAATGTTTATCCATTTCAAGCCCTTTCCAATTCTTTCCACCGAAACAATTCGCCGATGTAAATCATCAATCAGAAACAGGTAACACCCTAGAGAGCCTCTAATTCGCGAATAAAAGTTGTAAATTGGATGATGAACTGCGGAAACTGTTCAAAAATGGTGAAAATCAGCGTAACTTAGACGGAACAGGTAGCATTTAAATTTTGCATTTAAAATTTCCCCTATTTGCGATGCAAAACGGCGGAACGGCGAGCATGGAAGAATAAGCCGCGAGGCAGAATTACCATCCATCGTGAAGTTTTTGACTTCCGAGTCTTACTAAGCGATCTGGATGAGCGGAAATGAATACCATGAATGCCGAGTAATGAAAAGCATAACTTCACAGCGAAACATTTCATGTTTTACTCTGCCAACTTTCACTGCTCTGCATTGTAGTGGTTAAACAATGAAAAGAGTATCAATAATGCCTTCGTAAAATTACAAACTGAAAACTTCCTTGGCGCATGATTGATAACTGAGCCTTAAAGTAATGTAATTTGTACGCAATATGTTTTATATATGATTTATTTAGCCTGCAACTAAAAACTGGTGCCTAAATGTAGGCATCTTATATCAAATTGTATAAATAATTTTAATCATATATTTAGATAAAATTACAAACCTTATTACTTCGTGTAGTTATTATACCAACTATAAAAATGTTATAATAATGAAAATGTAACTCCGTGAACAAGTATCATTAAAACTGGCATGAATATCAAATTTGCGCCTAGTAACTGTGCAATGTATGTAACACTGCTTTGCAATAATAAATATGTCCACCAGGATAGAATCTAAAATCAAATCGCTCCATCCACCCAAGGGCACAATAGATGGCAGACAGCCAAAAGCAACATAATCTAAACCGAATGAAAACGGTTTCCGATACAAGTTAACCTCATTTCGCGTTCCTCAAGTTCACGGCGTTGACCTACTTTACCAGATGCCTCGATAAAAGACGCCGGTGGTTGTGATATATTCGATTTAAAATCATCTTATTTCGTACAAACACGCCAGTTGTATCTAGTTTCGCATTTTCGCAAACGATTCGCTCCGAAACATCATCCCACCCCCTAGGGGATTGCCACCGAACGGCACCACGCAAAAGAGGATGTGTAAACGACAATAATGGCCGCGGTTGTGGCGCCATGGCGTTCCACTTTCCACTGGCCGCTGTGGTTTCCTACGCAGTCTCGATATCGCTTTCCCCCTTTCGCTCTCTTTCACTCGCTTCAACCACAAGAAACAAACAACCACAGCCATACGAGTAAGCAACTTTGACAAAAACAAAGGACCAAAGGACACACGCGCCTCGAAATGTAATGTAAATACTGTGGAGCCACTGTGCTTTTCTTTTCCCCACGCGCTGCATCGATAGATTTCGCATGGTACTGCTAAAAACATTGCAAAATCCGAACCAAGGGAAAGCAGCAAACGAAAACGGAAACGATCAACGGGTTAGCCGATGCCCCAGCGGGAGGAAAAACAACCGGAATCGAGCAATCTAAACCATACCGGGGCGTTAAATTAGCATACAAATGGCGACCCTACTGGGTTACCTTTTATTTTTATTTTTTTTTTTTTGACACCAAATGGGCAGCCTTGGCTCCTCATTCAATACATTTGGGACGTTCTGACGTTGGTTTTTAAAAATTTTTCGTTATTTTATTGTACCATTTTTATTGCTCACTGTCTGTAATCTGTATCGCCTAAACTTCGACGGATTACGCTATGGAAAGCTTATCCTTCGCCGCTACATTGTCGGTAAACTTTGTCAAGGATTAAACTTACTTTTGGGACAAATGAAGCGAAATTCGGGTCGAATTGTTTGCAATTTATATTCATAAATAGAATAATAATATTCAATTTGCACATCAATCATATATCATTAATAATTCAGGGAAGTATTTAGGATTTAATATATTTTACTAGGAATAATCTAAAATAAATTAGATGAAGGATCTATCATGCGAGAAACCATAAAAATAAGTATTGGCGCAATTAAACACCACTTCATACGGATCAAACAACTCGATTCTTGAAACACCTACCGTCTGGCCTTTCCAAGTAACGCATTTCGCTTCAAACAATGTGCCCCAATAAAGATCTACTTTGGATTAAATATTCCGCACCCTTTCCACCCACCGCGAAACCGCTGCTGCAAAATCTGCTTTTCAAACAGTAACAAAACAGCAAATTGGAACCGGGCGGAAATGGCTGCTGAATTATTTAGCAGCCTCACGGTGCCGCCCTTTTCCCGCTGGTACGTTTCCTCTCCCTCAAGGGTAGCGGAAATTAAAATGAAAACCAACAATATCAATACCGAACCTGCCGTTTCCGAGAAGGGAGATACGTTCCCACCGTAATACATTGACAAGTTGTTGAAAAGGAGCACTAAACGTGTGAGAACCTCCAACAGCGGTCGCTTTCGGAACGATCATGATGCCCCTTTTCCCTCCCGGTGCGATTGGAGGCTACAAACGAGTAGATCCGATCGAGCGGAATAAAATATAACTGCCATTCACACAGTATGCAGTCTACATTGTATGCATTGGTTCCGACACATTGGAAACGTTGGATTACATCCACAACGTTTGCCTTGTTTGCATGTTTTTTTTTTGTTTGGCCCAGCCACATGATCTTTCCTTTGTTCCTACGAAGCACCATGCGTCTCCATTGGAGAAAAAACGATTCTTATACTTTATCTCCTCATTCGATTGTGTGGTTTTCTTCCGATATGTCCTCTCGTTCTAATGATCCCATTCTGTTTGTTCATTTCATCCATCCCGCCCGCAGTGGAAGAAGCATTCAGGAAAGCGAACAGGTGAAGCCGATGGCTGTATTTTCCCACGACACGCCGCGTTCGAAGGGAACAAGCACGTGTGGGAATACGTTTGCCCTGTGACAGCTACTGGTGACAACGGCCGCCATATGCAATCGTTGATAAGTCAAATGCTTTCGGTCTAATGTGATGATAATTGAAAATGGTTCGGAAAACGTTAAACGAACACGGGTCGTTGATGGAAATATCACGTCTGGCGCGATACCCAAAGGATTTTCTAGCAATACGTATTATTTCCTATTCCAGTTGGATATTGAACATAAGCAGTCAAATATTGTACACGTTAAAATCGACAGCACCATTCCAAATTATCAATCACACGAAAGGTAATTTAATTTCCTAAGATATTTTTGTTGGGATATCCATTCATTCATTTCCGAACAAAACATATCAATGTCATCCGTATCGGTTTCTAGCTTCCGAAAGAGAGTATGAATGCTCATCGTACTGGAAAATTATATCTTATTTTTAGCACCACCACCACCAGTCACTAAGTATCGGAAAACTCATGTTTGCGCACTATGCGGGCATCAAAAGCATCCAATTTCTGGTTCGTTCATCCGCAGCAACGAAGCAGAACGTTGGTGCAGATTTTGTTCGCTTCCCAGAGTTTGTGCGCGCTTCTCAAAAGCTCCCCGGTTTACTCGGGTACGGAGAAAAAAAAGGTCAACACCGATGACAGAGAGCATTGCCCAAGACAGGTGTAGCAGCAAAGAAGCGCCATCATCTCCCGGCCCGTCGTAAGCAAATTCAATTAAACGAAATGCAAACAACAGCACAAAGCCCGAGCGTAAAGAGTAAAACAAGGTACGAAAAGACGCCAGCCAGTGAAGAGTTGAGCAGATCGGGAGAGTCAATAAATCACGAGTGTTACCCCGGGTGTCCCAGGACACCCGAAGCTCCCAACCCACTGCAGGAAACAGCAGTGACAGCGATAGATCAAACCGAACACAACAACAAAAAAATACTTCGGACGGAAAGTTTGCACCACCGACTTGCAACGTGAGCTTTTCAAGGAAAATGACCTCCGGACCCGTGCCTTACAGTACGATTTGTCGGATCCCACCTCCTCGCTTACTTCGTTCGAAACCAGGAGATGCATTCCAGGAATTACTCCGTGGAAGTGTTTTTTTGTGCTGTGTAAAATTAAACTTCAACAGCTTTGACCAGGTTGCCTGGGGTAGGTGAAATAACCGTCTCATATTTCGATCTTTCGCTATTGTGAAGTGGCACCATTAGGTATGAAAGTTGGCTCAAGTGTTGGTGTTATTTATTTTAATTGCTTAGCACTTAGCATTACGAGAATAAAATAGTTTTGTGTAGTTATATTTTATATTTTAAATTAATATTAGTTTGGTGGAACCAGCAGAATGTTGTCCATCATAAAAGCAGCTATAACCAAACAAAAAAATCAGAAGAAATACGACCACCGTAATGTTTTCTGTAACGTTCAAAGGCAAACGGTCCAGCATGTACTTGCCGCGCGAAAATCTCTCGCAACGAAAATGGGACACCATAATGAGATGATCGATAATTAGAGTAATGAAGCAAATTCAGCACAGCCCATTAAGACGTTAAGGGATGTTGCCCATCACTGGTTCTTCCGTGCCCAGCGTGCCTTTGGAAAGTTTATTATTTGATAACATTGAAGGGCATGTTCGCTTGCGCTGCAGACGGTAAAACTTATCATAGTACGATACACTACAGGAATATGTACGCCTAAATGTATGCAAGACTGATAGTAGCTGCAGAAATTGTTCATATTCGCAAGAAATTCATCCGGAACAGTTGCCAAGATGCCTTACGGAGAAACAACAAAATTTCTCGTTAACTATTCACTTGTTCCCGAAAGTACATTAATTTATTTTATACAAAATATAATTGTTTCCTTACTAGACTCTCGAAATGAGCACACTATCAAAGAAATTCACGCTACACAAAAAAAAAACCTCACAGCCACAAATCAAACCCTTAAGCCATTCCACCTCGATTTTAGCCCCACGTACGTCAAATGAGGCACCCATAAATTAATTGTGTCACCGGAGAAGAATGCCGCACCTAAGGTTACACTTTTGTCCTTTCCTTTTGGCGCCATCTGGCTTCCTAGCGCCGTACGACGCGACAAAGGTGACACACTAAGTAATGTTGGTAAAAGTCACCATAGCCCGGTCCACAGCACCACTCCAATTTCCGAAAAAAGTATTTAAAAACACCCACAGCCAGGAGCGCCGGAGAGCGGGAGAGGCCCACCCGCGGCGGCAGTGGTTCATAAAACGAATGATTAATTACCATAAAGCACCATAACGTCGAGATAATTTAGCCGGGTGTCATGACGAAATCCAACCCAGAAAGCTGGTGAAAACGGTGGCGGCGGAAGGCGGACAGGACTGCTAGACCGCAACCGCGGCTCTGGTGTCGATACGCGGGGCAACAGGGTGTTTCATCGCGTGGTATGACGGTATGATGGGGAGCAAAAAAAAAGAATGAAGAAAACATGCCGTAAATGCGTCACAACAATGCGTGCCCACCCCGTAGGTCAAGCATTGCCGCCTCGTTACACCACACTCGTCCTGATTTCGATTCGAAATGAAAATCTGCTCCTACCGACCTACTCTACTTGTGGCTTTCTTGAGGGGACGTACAAAGAAATCAGAACCGAGTGGGTTGTGTTCCAACGAGGGAGAGAGAGCGCGATGTAATCAATAACACTCCTTTCGGAACAGAACAGCTGGCGCTGATTTGGAGGACCTATCGAAAGCCGTCAAGCACAGGAGCGTCATAAATGTCTGCTCGAGGATGCAATGTTGGTCAGCGGTTTAAAAAGCTTACTGCCGGCTAATGAATGCTAGAACAATAAGCGTCCTCCACCGGGGGTACGTTCTGGTGTTGATACTTGATATTGCAAGGAGGATTAAGGAGCGTTGCTCAAAGTTTCCAAAAATAAAAGATATTAAAAATCTCTAAAAAGTTCCGACAAAATACGATCCAAGAGGAAAAACTTTCATTCCACTAGCAAATAAATAGTTTATAGCGCAATTATGAAGCCTCAATGCAGTTCACATTGCATACCTTTCGGCGCAAATATGTTAAATCCGCCCAAATGTATGCAATTTTCATAACAAACACGCTTTAAACGCTTTACTCTTGCATATGGTATTTTTTCGATTCAAAATTCAAACGAACGCTCCGAACCATGCTCATGCTTTCTGCTGTGCCCAAAATAATGTTTTCATATGTTGGCGGGCACGGAATATATACCCCCAGTGTCCCATTATAAATGTTTGTTCAGGCTTTATGTCCGCACATCCTGCTCGTTACACAGATTCCGTGCCATTATCTCATACGTGTTCCCGATTAGATAACAAAAGGTGGTACAAAACGATGGGAAAGGTTCCGCTTTCATCCCGAAAAAAACCCCATCCGGTAGCCCCGATTGATACACACACACACACTGAGACACACCACGCTAGACCCTTTTGTATACGCACGATAGCAAACGCGTAGAGGGACGGAACACTTTCGGATCACAAAACAACACACTGCGGTGTGTCTCTCCGAAACGGACACCGGATTTTTCTGCTCACGGTCGCGAAAAACGCAACCGAATCGAGTGAAGAAAACGAAAATCCGCCACTGCGCGCACACCGTTTCCAAAACCGTTCACTGGCAGCGTCACTGGAGAACTGCCGTCAACTCCCGGCAGGATGCGCTACACACTTCAACGGACGTCAACCGCGGAAGATTCGTGGAAAAACATTTTCCCAGCGGACGGTGTGAGTTCGTGCGAAAGGAAAAAAACATAACAACAGTGAGACAACAGTGAGTGCGAGTGAGTGCGACGGGAAATGGTGCGCGGGTGAGTAAGAATCCCAACAATATGAAGCAATTCGACGACGCGAGCGAGAGCAGGCACAATGAAGCGAGTCTTGATCGGGTGTCTTTGGTCCCGCCACAATCGGGGAGGAAGAAGGGAAAGAAGAAAGCATCAGCAAACCATAATCGTTCCAACAACTCAACGCTTTCGGTTGATGAAATTGAACAAAAAAAACATTAACAACACGAACGCGCGCGCTCGGCATTCTCACAGCTTTCCCACGGGCCAATCTTCGGGTTTCCCTTACCCGAAAAGATGGTCACCGCACACCGGTGGCAGATGCGAACGTATTGGTGCGAGCTTCGGGACGTGAAACCCGCCGTACACTACTACGCGGTGTGGAAACCACCCAGTGCCCTTCAAAACATTGTCTCACCAACACACCGCAAAACAATCGGCCCCGACAAAAGCTCACCAACACGTGCGTTTGTGCGAACGAGGATGTCGGCACAGCACGGCACGGTTTGCGTGTGTCTGCGTACGATGGCCTTTACAGTTCATGCGTTGGTGACCTTCAGAACGTTGCCAGAGGAGTAGGGATTCGGCGGGAGGGGCAGCTAGGCTGCTCTCGTGTACAGGACATTGAAGGGGCTTCGCAACCGGCGTTGAGCAAACCATCGGCCACACTAACACAGCCGTACAGTAGGTGCGCAAAAATCATTGACGTCATGAAACACGCTCAGGCAGCGCTCTTGGCTAATTTGCTAACCATAACCATAGCATTTTAA
>JXXB01006951.1:0-18357 GCA_000956275.1 Anopheles koliensis
TCCCGCCGTCCGTAGACATTGGCGGCCTAGGTACGCACTCGGACGTTGGTGGTTCCGGGGCCGCAAACGATAGCCTGACGGCATTGCTTTCCGCGCATCCGGACGACTCACATCCGCAACACTCGGGGACGGGACAGGAGCAGCACCAGCACCAGCAGCAGCAGCAGCAACAAGACGAAGTACGAGGTGAGGAGTCCGTGTCCGGAGATCCTAGCAGCGTTTGGCGACCTTACTGATCCGCCTCCTGTCGATGTCCGATGCACTAACCTCCGGTGTGATTCGCTACGAGGTGCACTTAACAAACGCGAACATTCCGGCAAATGTCCCGTAATCAATCAATGTATCGACATCGTCGTCGGTGTTTGCAGGAACGGCATGCCAAAAGATCCTCTATCACTCTGTTTTTGCACGGTTTTTGGGTGTGTGTGCTGGTTAGCTACAGAACATAGCCACATGGTTGTGGTAGGATGTTTAGCAAATGGATCATTATCTTTTGTGCGGATAATTTGTAACGATTTTTATAGTGCCTTACAAACGTTGCGTGTCTCCATCGTCTCGCTTGCTTGAATTCGTAGCCGAGATTCTTTTCGCTTCTGTTTCATACTTATATTTATCTTCAGTACGACTCTTTCGATAGATTCTAAGTCTAGTTAGATACCATTGATACACAGCCTGTCGTCTGCACGATGGTGGAATGGAGGAACATGTCTGAAAACTTATCTGTGTACGTTAGCTTTGTACAAAAAGAAAAAAAACTCTCATCAGCGAAACCAACTTGATAGGTTATTTTAAACAAATAATTTAACATCGATATTTGTATCTATACTGTAGTATGTGCGCTTGAGTGTGTGCGTGTATGTGTGTGTGTGTTAGGAAATAAAAATAGCATCCACTTGTGGACTTCAATCCATGATAAAAACTATTATAAATTGAAAATTCGCACGTTTAGATTGTTGTCAGTGTTGCCTGAAAAGTAAATAGTTTCGTTCAATTCGTAAAGGAATGTGCCAGTAATGTGATCGAATCGAATTTAGAGGCACATTCACGTACGACAATCAGCCTATTCCGAAGCAAAATAACGTTGGTTTTTTATTTTTTAGAAATGTAATATTTATTTCATATCTTACACTCACAAGTCTTGTATCAGTCAGTTCAACATCAATCGATTCATGTTCATAGGCAAGCGCACAATTGAATTGGATGAATAAGGTTGTACTATCGTGTAAGGAATAGACAAATTTCAATAAACTGTGTATAGAAAGGTATTACATGTTTCAATTAAATCACGACGTACTCCGAAATCTAGCACCTGTTGCCTGCATTCTATGTTATGTACACGCTTATCTATCGCTTTAGCAAGAAGCTGCTTATAGGGGTAGAGTATTTGATTTTTGGGTTCGTATTGATTTATTTGACATTTTCGAATGATATTAAAAATTAAATTTACAAAATTATGTCGCAAGATTATGATGGAGAAAATTACTCACATAAGGAGTTGGGTGGGAAATCTTTTTTGGAATCTTTTTCCCGCAAATTGCACTGCGATTTCTGTGAACTTTTGTTGGTTATTCAATCATCTTACACATCTTACATCTCTGAAATTGGTTGCTCTCGGTAACCCATCGCTGTTGAAACCATGCAAAACATAAATTTATACATATAACAGTGAAAAAGTTGTTGTCGCAATTTGAAGAAATATTTTACACGGACGATCACAACCGAACGTTCAAACCAAATGTAAACAACATTTGACAGTTAGCTATTCAGATGTCACGTTCGGTTTTGTTTTACTTTTCCTTTTACAAAACGTCAAGACGGAACTGTTTCTGCGACCTGGTCTCCATGACTTTGGTAGTGTTTGATGTATTAAAACTGAAGGTGTATCTAAATAGCGTCGCGTCGGATTTTAATTAAAATTATCTTTAAATCGTACAATTATTGGTTAAAAGTTTCCGCCCGGCATTTCGGGGAAACTTTAAATTGTGTCACCAACAAACCTACCCCACCCCGTGTGCAAGAACCGCAGCAACCTCTTCCGAAAAAAATAAAACGAGAAAAATAATAAACAAAACCTTGCAAACACCCCGGCGGTGACCAATCGGAAGACCTGTCTGACCTTTGGATCCCCTACAGTGCACCAATCGACCCCGGCAATCGACCACGGTAAGAACCGCACCGTCGACGACATAGATATCGATTCTTGCTTATCATCGAATTACGTTCTAGGTTTACCCGTGTACCTTGCAGGAAGCATGCTTTCCAGAATAAAAGGTTTTCTGTACAGACACAGGAGAAAATTTATCACCACCGGAGTCGTGATCGGAGGCAGTGTGCTTCTTTTGAAATGGTTACAGTACAAGCTGCGTGAGCTGCAGGAACGGCAGGCCAAAGAGATTGGTGAAAAACTAAAACGAATGCAGCACTACGAGTCGACCGATCGCACATGCAACCAGACAATTCTCGGTCTCGCTCCGGCCTTGTCGGAGAAAATATTTCAAACCCTCAGCACGGATGACATTCTGGCGAAACTGCGCACTAACCCAGAGAACAAACTGGAACTGTGGGATCAATTGCGAATCATCGCCTTCACGCGGCTCATAACGCTCGTGTACGGGGCATCGATGCTTGCCGTCACGCTCCGGGTGCAGATTAACATTTTGGGAGGATATTTGTACAAAGCAGCAGTCGAGACGGGCGCTGGGGAGCAACCGAATCAGCATTCAATTTCGCTCGAGGTACAGACGGCCTACCTGTCGCTAATACAGCACTTCATGCGCGACGGTATCGGGAGCTTGATCGAAGTGATCCGTAAAACCGTCTCGGTCGTGATGCAGCGTTACAGCCTCAAGCAGCAGCTAACGTTGGCCGACACGGAAACGCTCCTTTGGTCGATTGAGATGGCGTTGAACGATGATAAAGCAAACCCGATCGGTAACATCGCTTCCTATACACTGCCTAATACGCACGCATCGTTAGCCAACACGAACAGCGTGTTCAATAACATGTTCCAGGAAACGCTGGATGTGCTTGAGACCGTTGAATCGACGCAGGTGGGGCTGGCGAACGTTACCATCGGCTTTTCGAAAGTCATGGATAAGCTGGCTGAAAGTTACATAGCACCGGATACAAACGGCACTCTCAAGAACTCCAAATCCAACCTGAACGTGGAGAGCCTAACCAACATCAACGGTATCAAAATTTCCCTTGCCAAACTAATTCCAATAGTGAACGAATTGGCCGGTAAAACGCACCCAACAAACGCGGTTGCCACGATTGGCAACAGTTTTGTGCCCGCGGTTCCGGGCGAAGTAGACTTGATGTCGACCATTATTGGGCATTTGTTGCACTCGGAAAAGCTTCGAACGCTCGGAGCCAATGTGTACGAAACGTTCTGCCACTAACAGTAGAAACCCATGGCTTGCAACATTCTGTATCGTTTTAGCCGTAGTAGATTTAGTGTGTCTAGCATCAGTGGACAGGACAACGTGGAGATTTTGGGCAGTGCAAGACATCGTGTTATCCCAATAGCATCCATCGTAACACATTCGTTAGCTTAGGTTTTAATTTTGGAACAGTGAATCGAGCAGAGCGGTGGGACTGTTGAGGCTTTGTTCATAATAAATGTGATGGACTCGTTATTTTCTTTACTTTTAACCGGTACTGGGTGCAGTTCACATTTCTTTCGCAACTTGCTCCATCCTATCTAGCGCGATAGGATTGATTGATAACGAAGATAATGCTTAACGCACTCGTTAGGAATTATGGGAAAAATAAATAGAATTGCCATTCAAAAATGTTGGAACCTTTGGATTATTTGAAAACATTATTCGGGAAATATTAACTCATTTAAATAGTTCGACATTCTTCATTTGTTGGATTACTAATTCATGAGGAGGATAGTTTATCTTGTAAACAATACCATAGTTTTTATGCCTTTGTAGATTTTGTATTAATAAATTTAAGTAATGTATTAGTTCTTAATCTCAATTTGCCTGTACGAATAATATGAATCAGTTGGGTTTATTCTAATTTATTTCACAAACAAGAATCATGTTTGAAAATGCATTTGAATTTAGTATTTGTTTATGGCTCGAAACCATTTTCGAAAAATTAATCCAGTTGGGTTTCGAACAAGCTCGGTAATCTTCGCGGCACTAGGGACAATGCAAGTCTTGCAATAGTCCAAAATTTTAGCAACTCATTCTATTATCCCAATTCCTTGAGATTCTTCAGGCACATATTTCTTATTAAAAAGTAAGCTCTTTAAATTTTTGTAGCTTTGTAAAGAAAAATAATATCTAATTTGTAAATTTCAACCGAAAAGCTCATAGTGCATTCCGTTTGACAGTTTGACGGCTTCGTACCGCTCGTTCAGACGCTTGTGTTGGTGTGTATATTTTGGGTATAGTGTTTGTGTACGTGAGTGTGCATTATAAATTGGAACCGTAGGACGTGTCTAGATCGCGCTGCTTCAGATTTTAATAAAAAAATCGTCAAATCGTGCAATTTCTAGCTACACAGTTCCCGCCGCGTATCTCGGGAAGATTATAATTTGTGCCAACAAACCCCACCCGTGTGCAAGGACCGCTACAGAATCTGCTGAAAAAATAGTGAAGTGTCCGGCTACAACATGGCTTACTCAAATAGTGAGTATTTTCCAATAATCCAATATGTTACTATCAATAGAAATCGTTGTGATTTTCTGTGAGAAGTGCACCGGTGCGTGAGTCATCAGCCGCTGCCTGTATTCCTGCCGCTGTTTTGAAACGCATCGTTCCTTGTGTGTATAGTGTGTGTGTGCGTGTGCCGGGCAGCATTGTGACCAAATAAGGAAATTATGTGTCTCCGGATGAAACGGGGAGAGGGGGGGGGGGACTATTACCCGGCCGGCCGGAAAGATGGGCTTGGCGGGTTGCGGCTAGCCTTCTAAGGGAATGTGGCACACGGCAATGTCGACTATGACTTTCGATTTCGAGTCACACAGAAGGAAAAATATGATTTGCAAAATGGCAGTTTCCGTCGACCCCCTCAAAAACTCTCCACGCCCGCCTTGTTATCATATTCGAAACCTTCGCGGAAGCGATGAGTAATCCGTCTTTTTATCACGACTGTAATAAAATGGCAATGAACCCTTGGCCTGTGCAACACGGATCGAAGCTCTATATTTGGGAAAAAGTGCTGGTTGCAAAACATTGTCAGTAGGCGATCAGCAGGAGAAAAAACGACGACCAAACGGGTCTGTGAGAAGTTTTGATGTTAAAAATAAAACTCACTCTCGACAGTCGGTGGTTGGAATAGAATGCAACCCCGGAATGGAATCGGGATGCAATGCAGCGCTAAATTCTATCCCTTTACAACTTAATTGCTAAAAAAACTCACGTTTGGTGTGTTTTGATTTTATCTCTGTTTCTAAACACGATCGTTTATTGCACTTGCATATACGTATATGGTGGTGTCCATGGCAACGAAGTTGTCTAGACTTTGAGGCAAAGCAAGTTTTCATGTAATTCGTCTATATCCGTGGGGCCATTCACAGCAGGCACCGAAGCGTGTCGGGACGCAATGGAGTCGTTTTAATATGATTCACAACGGTGATTTTTTCCCCTCATTACTATCACGTCCCATTACAGAGTTCATCTACGCAACATTGCCGCGAACGCAGCGCGGCCAACCGATCGTGCTCGGGGGCGATCCGAAGGGCAAGAACTTCCTGTACACCAATGGGCACTCCGTGATCATTCGTAATATTGATGTGAGTAACAAACGCCGCTGGTGGCAAGGAGCCAACGCGGAAGGCGCTTGGTTTGGAAATTAATGGTTCGTTTCGATCGTTTTCGGTGGACAGAATCCCGAAATAGCGGACATCTACACGGAACACTCGTGCGCGGTGAACGTGGCGAAGTACTCGCCGAGCGGGTTCTACATCGCGTCCGGCGACGCGTCGGGCAAGATCCGCATTTGGGACACGGTGAACAAGGAGCACATACTGAAGAATGAGTTCCAGCCGATCGGTGGACCGATTAAGGATATCTCCTGGTCGCCCGACAGCCAGCGGATTGTGATCGTGGGCGAAGGCCGCGAACGGTTCGGGCACGTGTTTATGGCGGAGACGGGCACGTCGGTCGGCGAGATATCTGGCCAATCGAAGCCGATTAATTCGTGCGACTTCCGTCCGGCCCGCCCGTTCCGGATCGTGACCGGTAGCGAGGACAATACGATCGGCGTGTTCGAGGGACCACCGTTCAAGTTCAAGATGACCAAACAGGATCACACGCGCTTCGTGCAAGCCGTCCGGTATTCACCGAGCGGCCATCTGTTCGCGTCGGCCGGTTTCGATGGCAAGGTGTTTATCTACGACGGTACGACATCGGAGTTGGTGGGAGAGGTCGGATCGCCGGCACACAGTGGCGGTGTGTATGGTGTTGCCTGGAAGCCGGATGGTACGCAGCTGCTGACCTGCTCGGGCGACAAGTCGTGCCGGTTGTGGGACGTTGAGACTCGCACACTGATCAGCGAGTTCCCGATGGGCAACACCGTCGACGATCAGCAGGTGTCGTGCTTGTGGCAAGGCGAACACATTCTGTCCGTCTCACTGTCCGGTTTCATCAACTACCTCGACGTAAACAATCCCACGAAGCCGTTGCGCATCGTGAAGGGACACAACAAGCCGATCACGGTGCTTACGCTCAGCGACGATCGTAGCACGATCTACACCGGAAGCCACGACGGTGCGGTTACGAACTGGAACTCGGGCAGCGGCACGAACGATCGCGTCGGGGGCATTGGGCACGGCAATCAGATCAACGACATACGCGCGTCGGGCGATTTCGTGTATACGGCCGGTATTGATGATTCGATCAAGCAGATCAGCGTGGAGGGTAACGTGTACACGGGCGTGGACACGAAACTGTCCTGCCAGCCGCGCGGCATGGATGTGTCGAAGGAAAGCAACACGATCGTGGTCGGATGTGTGAAGGATATCAGCGTGCTGCAGGACAACCGGAAGGTGTCTACAGTGCCGATCAACTACGAATCGAGCAGCGTCAGTATTAACCCGGAAACGATGGACGTGGCTGTCGGTGGTGACGACAGCAAGGTGCACGTGTACACGCTGAGCGGCGGACAGCTGACGCACAAGCTCGATCTGGACCACTTGGGTCCGGTGACGGATGTGCGTTACTCACCCGACAACAAGCTGCTGGTGGCCTGCGATGCCAACCGGAAGGTGATTCTGTACAGTGTGGCTGAGTATAAAGTACGTTGCACGATGCTTCAAATTCTACCTTGACACAATGGTTGCTAATGGTTGCCATGTTTCGCTTTCCACAGCCTGCTCACAACAAGGAATGGGGCTTCCATAACGCTCGTGTGAATTGTGTAGCATTTTCGCCCAACTCGGAGCTGGTGGCGAGCGGTTCGCTCGATACGACCATTATCATCTGGTTCGTGAACACCCCGGCTAAGCATACGATCATCAAGAGTAAGTAATCGATGACGAAGACCAGTCGCAAGTCGACACCGACACCGTTGCTTACCTCTGCATCTTTCTTCCTCCTGAAATCTTGTAGATGCGCATCCACAGTCGCAAATTACGGGCCTGGTATGGCTGGACAACGAAACGCTCATCTCGACCGGGCAAGACTGCAATACGAAGGTTTGGAACATTGAGAATGTTGCGTAAGAGCATTGGTCCCAAAAATACCTCCCCCAAGGTGGAGCCGACACCCATGAAATCATATTGAGATTGAGGCACATTAGAGGTTGATGGTGGGGAGGTAAGGTGTCCGGTGCCCCGTTTGTCTTAGGCGTCACACGTCTGGTATTTATTTCGTCATCTTCCTGCCGTGCGCTACCCGTTCGAGAGCTGTCATCAAACCAACTAACCTTAGCCTACCAAACAGATACAACAGTGTTTTGAGTGTGTACTTGTGTTCCTCTGCCTTTGATCCGTTCTAGTTGTTGAATTGTGTATCGTATTATTAATAACTTGTATTATTGACTTGCGTAATTTATCCTTTCCCCACCGGATGAAGAGAGAAACACGATGCAACGGAACCGCTTGCAACCCTTGAGAGTTCCAAAAGCATTTCTCGGTCAAAAATTGGTAGAGGTGGTAAAAGCACGATGAAGCTTTCTAGTGTGTGTTTGTGTGTGCTTTTGTTTTGGTTCCATATCCACCATTTATTTTCTCGTATCTTGCTGTCCTACCATTGCCGGTCAGTACTTTTGTTTCATTTTTGTCCCGGACGCGTTGGTCAGACACCAGGTACAGCAACAGGGCATTCGATGTTGAAGTGGCTCGCATAGACACAAGGAATGGAGCGGTAGAATTGCATTTAATTTATTATCGTTTTTTCATCGGTTTTGCCACACGGAGCACGCGACGACAACGACTAACGCCGCTTCAATATTTTCATTTCGACGATGAGATTATCGGTGATTTGCGCTATAGAACAACCAACAACTACAAAGCCCTGAACATTGTCTACAATATACACGTAACTTTTTTAAGCGAATTTAAAATGCCGTTTTCTTTTGAGAATAAATTATACACCAAACCAACCGGCCCTGTGGTCGTCCGTCGGTTTTTTGTTACTCACCTGAGAAAACTGACACAATAACACACAGAACACGACTAGTGGTAGTTTCGGTTTTTTACATTTTATTTCTATTCGTTACAAAATGTTGCCAAACAAGATCTCCCTTTCCATTACATCAACGAGTAACGAAACGCGTGTGGTTTGGTATAATTTGGTTTTCTTTGCTAATTTTCCTTTGCACAAAAGTTTGCTTTTTTGATTGATTCCCCGAAAGTTGTGAGTTTACATTCCAATGTTGCTGGACGCGAACGAAGGTTGGGCGCATTTTTATCCTAAAAACAGCGAATATTAATAATCAATACACTACTGCATCCGAAAAGCAACGCGAAAGAAGAGGCAATTTAAGGGTTAATGTGTATACCTATGTAAATACATTCATACATACATACGTATAGTTTTAATTCTAGAGCGTATATATTAATCGTCGTTAAGCGCATCGAAAGTAAGCTTGCAAGTGTGTGTGTGTTGTTTTTTGCACAATTCACTGACTATAAGAGATTAAATAATTCCTCTCACTACTGCTACTACATCTTTTCGCAATGGGATTGGTATAACAGCCACCACTACAAAGATGGTAGTCGTCAGCGTCTAGCTCTAACTATTTACATTTGGTCAGTCTCTCATTACACAGTTTCACTACACGGTTGTGGGTCACAGGGCTTTGGGAAATAAGAGAATATCATTGCCACGCTTTTGGAATTCTTCATGCAACTCGATTTGGCTATCAAAAAAGGCCATAAGGAATAATTTCACAAACTCAGCTTTCTAGAACTACTTGGATTGAACAAGCTACCAAGCTTCCCGCCCCCTAGCAACCAAACTCTATGTGAATATATGAACGATTCGAATCTATTTCTTAGCAACTCATGTCTCTGACTCATGTGATGGCAATCTCGGCTATTAAAATGCATTACTCTGGGTATGTGGAAATGCTGTGCAATGTACCGAGGTAAAATATTAATCACACACTAACCCGGTTGACTAGAATCGGTGAAATATGTTTGAGGATGCTGTCCCTGTCGTGAAAGGTGCGTGACGATCCCGGGGAACCGTCATCTATCCAGGATCGATATGGCTCGAGATAAAGGTAGTAGTTGTACTTTTGCAATTCCGGTGTGTTCATATGTAAAATGCTGTGGGTTTAATACGTGGCGAACAACCAAGTGTACGTGATGGATAGCAGCCCCATCGGACATTTCTTACTGCACAATCTTTTCACCCTCTCGCCGCTGTACGCCCGCTACTACGTCTTGATACTTGTTGCTACCCAGAGCTTCCTTCACGAGAATAGTGCCACCCTTTGGCTGATCCGCACAGAATCCTGCCGGCGGTTCGTCCTGGTCGTGCTCCTGTTCGTCCTCTTCCTCCTCTTCGTCGGCCTCATCGTCCGCAAACGCGATGTCGGCCATTTCGTAAAAGTCACTGATCTGCTTATTGTCCACGGGCGATTTCGTGAAGGACGTTTCCTTCTCCCGTTCCTCGGTCGACTCGTCCGACGAACTTTTGCGCACGGACGATCCCGAGCCCGGTTCGCTACCGGGGCCACCGCTGCCGGCGTTCCGACGGACAAGTATTAGCTCGTGCAGCTTTCTGCGCCGCCTCTCCGACGGTATCCGGACTTTCCCATCCGTCGAAGCGCCGTCGCTTTCGGAACAGATGTCACTCTTGGAGATGCTGTTCGAGACAATGACGTAATCGTTTCGCTTCTGTTCCGCCAGCTGTCTGATAAGTTCTTCGCTCGGCGTTATGCTCGCACTTCGCGATTCCCCTCCTATCCGATCGTCACGGACGCCTCGTTTCGCAAGCTCTGCCAATTCATCGTCATCATCCGAGACGGCCGCACCGTCGTTGCGGTCTTTCTTATCTTCATCCGAACCGTCGTCGAGCGGTGGAATCCACACGAGGAACGCTGGGTCCATGCCGAGATAGGAACCGGGAGCGGCACCCGCATTAATCACATTGTAGTCGTAGTAGTCCAGCTCCATGTCCTGCTCGGAGGGCGCCCCGAGCGAGTAGTCCGACCCGGCCAACAGTTTCTGCAGGTTTCGTTTCTCTTTGCTATCCTTGGCGCTGCGTGCCCGTAACGAGGCACCGGTGTTACGACGCGCCAGCGGACTGCGGATACTCGGTTCCGGCGGGGAGCAACATTCCTGCGAAAGGTAACACAATTAACCCGCCATTGTTGGGCATGAATCTGAAGGCATGAAATGTACGTACCACGTCCGACGGGCTGACGTTGGTGAGCGTTGCCGTACTTGTGCTGGATGTGGCCATCAAACAAGTGGCGCTCTTCACGAGTTGATCACCTACCGCGGAAACCGATGGAGAGAGGAGATTAAAGAAAAAACGTGTGAAATTAGCTTGTGTACGCCCCTGTGACGTTCGCCAATTATGCAAATAGAGGAAAACTTTCGCTCAATGAGCCTCTTGCTTTGCATCTTCTTTGGCCTCTTCGTTTTCTTACTTCTGAGTGTGTCCGTGGTGTTGAACTTGCCTCCTTTGGCCCCAACAAGGGGAGTTTTCTCGCGATTTAGTGACGAATAAGCGGAACTGACCGTCGTCGACCGCTCGTCGTCCGATTCTGGTACGGCGTGTTTGGCGGTCGGTGACGAACGCTCCTTGGATGTCCCGACGGATTGGTCCTTCCGTCCCTCGTTTGGATGGTTGAGATCGTTCAGACTACGTTGCAGCGGAGTTTCTTCGTTGCCCTCATCGGGACGGTCCCGTTCCTCGGTGTCCGTCGTACGGTTCTGCAGTTCCATGATGATTTCCGAACTTCCATCCGATGGAACCACATCCGAGCGACTGTGTGTCGTTTCGAGGGCATACTCCACACTCTCCCGGAAACGCTCGTGCCGTATGGAGGTGGTAACACGCGGACGTAACTTCACGTACGACACAATCTCCGAAATGAGCGTAGTGGTCGAAACAGCTCTGGAGCGTGGTTGCATCGGAGCGGTGGCATGGTCGAGGGATTGGTTTGAACCGAACAGCGTATGGGCCGGAGAATCGGCCGCCTCCATTCTGCTCGTGGCAAGTTCGTACTTCCGATATCGGAAGATGTACTGTACCACGAGCAGAAAACTAACGAGCACAATGAAACAGATGAAGATGGCCGCACAGACGTGGGCGATGGTGAAGCTAGCGTAGCTCTGCAGACTTTGCACGATTGGCATGATCACCTTGCTCGCGATCGAGGTACTACTGTTTCCCGTGGGCTGTACCATGGGCGGAACTAGCTCTGGAGGGGAAGAAATTATCTCTTATTGTACACACCAATAACGAAAAGGGAACTCTTTTGCTACTTACTTATCTGCTCCGCTTGACCCAAAAATCCCGCATTGCACGCCTCATCGTATTGGTCCGTTTTGCGGGAAAAGAACTCCACCAGAAGCATATTGCCGGTCGCTTCCGCCACCGTACCAGCCGGTTCGGTCGATCGATCCGACCCAAACTGCAGCAACAGTTCGTCCGCCACCGAGTCACCATCCCGTATCTTCAGCCACTGGCCGTCACAGGGGAACTTGTGGAAATCGATCGACATGCGCACCCGGCAGCCCTCGTCACCCTTTATCAACCACAGACTCCGATCGGGGCAGCTGTGTGAGGAGGAGCCGAGCAATCGCTTCGGCTTTACCATCCCCATGTGGATGACACAACCGCACCGACAGCCGGGTCCGATCTCCGTGTTCACATCCTCGATCTCCATCGGCAAATTGATGCCACCGATCGCCGGGCTAAACATGCACTCCCAGGAATCTCCGGACGTGTCCAAACCGCAGCGTTCCGTCTGCACCGAAGGACCCTGCGTAGGAAGAGGAAGAAACGCATAAGATTCCCAAGCATGCTCGTACAAAACAGGACCCTTTTTTCTCGACAGTAATAAATCACAACTCCCAGCCTCGTTCCAACATGTCTAAAGCTTCCTGGCTGACTTTTATTCTCAATCTGAATCGCTCTTCGAACCAGCAAACTCGATCGTTTCATCCTCGATCGATTCGGGAGCATCCACAATAACGCCTTCTTTATCGCCATCCGCGCCAGAGCCGGGCAGCTGTTGGCTTTCTTCGTCATCCCCAAAGTCCCCATCTTCATCCTCGTCGCCTAGCTCTTTCTTCCTTCGTTCTCCATCCTCGGGCTCCTCCTCATCTTCATCTTCTGCGTCACTGCCAGGTCCTTCTTCCTCCTCCTCCTGCTGGAGCGATTCGTTCGATCCCAGAAACACAAGTCTCGATCCGCTAACGACATCGATGATGGCGACGCCTTCTTCACTCGCACCGTCAAGCGTACTTTTGCTGGCTTCCGCGGCTTCGTCAGCTTCTCCCGCCGGCGAACCGGTCGTGCTGGAGCTGATGATGGCCGATTCGCTGGCTTCATCGCAGCCTTGCGTCTTCTTTAGGATCGTTTCCATCGATTCGCGTGGGATCACACCGAGATCACCTTGGTCGTACAGCTCCGTCAGCGAGGCAACGATCGTTTCGACCGATTGCTCCACTCTCGACTGCATCTCTAGCTCGTTCAGCGTGTTGAGCAAATCGGCAATCAGCCGCTTGCGTTTAATTTCCTGATACGGCAGGTCGGAATCGTCTTCCTCGCCCTTGAAAGCCGATCGGACTGTGTATCGGACCGTCTTCAGAATGTCCGAGATGCGCTCAAACTCCTTCCGGTGGTGCTCGGACTCGGAACGAAGCGCTTGACGATCGGAATTGATGTAATGGACGTACTGCTCGAGCACGCGCACTTTCTGTCGCAGCTGGTTGTAATCCTTTCTGGTTGCCTTGTTTTCATCTTCCAGCTCTCCGGCACGCAATCGGAATGCATTCAACTCGCCGTTCTTGTGCAGGACGGTCTCGAACTGGTCCGTGAGCTGCTTGATGGTTTCCAACCGCTCCTGGCAGGTCTGCATTAGTCGCTGCTTCTCGACAACGTCAATGTCGGCCTGGTTCCGGAGCTCCGTGTTCTGTTTGCGTAGCTCGGTGAACTGTTTCTGCAGCCGCTCCTGCGTGTTGATCATCCGGTCCATTTCGTTGTTGAGCGCAATGTTCTCACGCACCAGGCGTTGCGTGTGGGCCGCCACCCGAATCTCGGACGACTTGGTAAACTCGGTGGACAGCTGGAGCAGCTTGTTCTCGACGTCCTTCCGCAGCCGGTCCTTGTCCAGGATGACCTTCCGCTCCATCTCGTAGAGCGTGGACTTGTGGCGCTTGTTCTGCTCCTTCAGCTCACTGTCCTGGGCGTCGAACTTGGCCATCAGCTCGTCACGCTGCAGCCGGAACTCCTCCATCGAGTTGAGCTTCCCGGTGAGCAGCTTTATCTCGGACGTTAGCTGCTCGTGCATCGCCTTGTACTTCCCGTCCAGTGCGTTGATCTGCTTGCGGCACTCCTCGTTCTCCTGATCCCGCACTTTGGACAACTCGCTCAGCTTGTCCTCCAGCTCCACGATCGTGCCCACCTTCTCCTGCAGCGTCCGATCGAGATAGGCCGTCACGTCCGCCCGGTCCTCTTCGATCTGCTTGAGCCGGCTCTCGAGATCCTCGTTGCGCTCCTCAATCTTAACATTGTGCGTTCGCAGGCGGGCCAACTTCTGGTTCAGATCGTTGATGGTAATTTCGTAAAACTGACGATCGACCGCGCTAAGCCCATCGACGGGCTGTATTTCCGGGACAGCCTTTTTCGGTTTTTTCGGCTTCTTTTCCTTCGGCATTCTCAGGACTGAGCAACTGAGAGTGTGACTTCAAATTTGGACCAACACTGGGCACTGCAAAACTACGAACGAGCCTACTGGGCGTGTAGTTTGGATTTGAAAACCGGCAACCGTATCCCATGGCAACCGTCGTACCGATGGTTTTCTATCGATTAACCTAGCACGGTCGCTAGGGTAGCATTCTCGCTGGGAGGGCGATAGAATACCAACGGACGTTATTTGCGTTGCAATTTTCATCGGCTATCGAAGGGGTAAGTTAGTTTGCACGAGCACAAAAATGTTTGCACGCGAACGCCAGGCGAACATGGCTGGCGGAAAATACCTACTAACTTGACGAGCGAGGTGAGCGTATTCCCGGCACCTGATTACCATTTTAGTCTGAAACATTTCTATTTTCAGGGTGCAGGCAACGTCCCGCGAAGGCTCGTGTGCTCGTGAGGTATTCGGAAACGTTGATTGCATTTCGGCAAACGGATTACAACACCTACTGCGATTGAAAGCTTTCGGTGAAGTTGTTTCGTGTTCGCACGAAAAAAAAATCCTTACTTCAACCCGTGTACTCAGGGCATCCATGGCCGGGATTTGTTCATTGTGCAGCTCGTCGAACGAAAGCCAACGCCCGGCTACTTGCTTAAGTAATTTCAACTTTACTGGAATCCATTTTTATGACCACTCCTTCGGTTCGTTCGCGCGCTGGTGGATGATGGCAAGCGAGTGGGGTCCATTAGAGTCTAGAGGCTAGAGTGAGTTCTTAAAGCGCTGTAGCGAAATTAAATGGCTCTGCAGTGGTGCGGGTAGTACACTCCCGCCGCCCTGAACACCTTGAATTATCGTTACACGTGTTGCAGTGGTGTAAAAGTGCGGCGGTGGAGAATATAAGCTGAAATTATAATGCCCTGCTGCGGTGGGCTGCGAGAACAGGACGTTTGCTGGGAGCAACGCGAAAGCGTCTAAAACATGTTGCATGTTGTTAGTGCTTGCCAAGAGGTGCCGGGGTGCCGGAGGCTATCGCTCAAGTGAGAAAATCAATACCTGCAGCTGGTGTACCAGTGAGTGAAGTTTTTAACAGGCTAAAACAACCCGCTCCCCCAAAAAACCCCTGGGACCGGTACTTACCTCACAGAACTTGGCGCCGTAGCGGGGTGGTGGCGAGTCACAAAATCGATAGCGATTTCTTATGCCACCCCGGCAGGTCGTGGAGCAGTGCGTCCAGTTGCTCCAGGGTCCCCATCCACCCGAGTCGGAAGCTATTAAGTGACCGAACCAGGAGATCCAGGAGAAACAGACGAAGCAAACGAGAGAGAGAGGGAGACGAGAACATTAATTTCCTGCCCTGATAAAAAAAAACAACAAAACCCGATACAACAAAAAAAAAACAAGTGTATGTCGAAAAGTTGGAAGCGGTTCAATCAAAATTAGATTAATTCACCCGTCACTCAGCTTCGGCGGCATAATCCCGGCGCTGCCAGCCAACCGACCGAAGTGTCCGATTAAAATTTAATTTTCAACCTCCCCAACCCAAATACCCTTCGCGGCTGCGGGATAGGCACGCAACACGCATTATTACACCGTTTTTGTGGTCGGTCGGGGAGCGAGAGAGTTTATTTAGTTTATTTAAACTCCAAAACCCAACCTCCCTTTTACACCCGCCCTTTCACTCACCTGACACCGGCAGGGTCGGCACGCAGTCCATGCGTATGTCGGCCACGGCACCGGAGATCGCCTGGCTGACGTACACGAAGCAATACTCGACGTACTTTTCGTAGAACAGATCGCACTCGAAGTACAGCGAATGGGTGCCCTTGCTGACGCGCTGTTCGGCGATGTAGTGCAGGGAGGTGGGCGGGGCCAGCGACAGGACGTCCGCCCGCAACTTCGCGTACACCCGCACCCGATCCGCCTGGTTGAGGATGCAGCTTGGGTATTGGAAAAGCACCCGGATGCCGGGTCCATGCGGATCGCACGGGAAGATGCTGCGCGTGTGCACCGTGAAAACGTACTGTTTGCTCCAGTCCGCTTGTAATAGTGCCCGTGCCTGCAACAGGGCGGCCATCGTGGGATCTACCAGCGATTCGCCGGTGCGCGTCTTCAAATGTAGCCCATAAAAGCCGGCCAATCCGAACAGATCGCACCGGAAGTCGATCGTGCGCCGGCGTGGCAGCCCACGTACCTGCTCCGTGTAGAGCACTTGCGCCGGGGAGAAGGGTTGCGATTGGTTCCCTCGACTGCAGGACTCGACCGATGCGCCACAGTAGAACAGCTCCAGCCACAGCTCGGGAAGATCCCACGTGTCGGTGGTGGTGGGTAGTTGACAGCGGACTCCGTCGAACTCGAGAACACCCTGGATCGGCGCGTCCGGATAGGTGTCGGTTCGGTTGGGCACGATAGCCAAACGTGCCGAGGGCCAACCGACGTCGAGCGGTTGCCTCAACCGTTCGTCCATCACCCGGGTGGGACTTGGGTTGTCTTCCAGCACGGCCAACTCATACTGACCACCGTGCAGGAAGTGATAGCACGGTACCTTGATCTGCGTCACGTTGTGGTTCGCGTCCAGGCGGATGTCCAGCGTGGTCGCGACGGTACCGGCACCGCCCGGTAGATGGCGCGATATCTCCAACTTCAAACGCTCCACCGTGGCCAGCTCGCTCGGATCGGCATGCAGTTGTACGTCGAGATCGTCTCCGAGCGCGGTATAGGAGCTCGGTAGCACCAGCTTCCCTTTGCGCAGTCCCCCAACGAGCAGCGCTTGTTGTCAGAAGGAAGAAAAAAAGGATGTTTTAATAGTAGCCACAAAGCGCTGTAATTTGTGAGTGGGTTGTGCTGTTTTTCGTTCGTTTTTTGTCGATTTTTCCTGCACCGTTGCATTGCCGATCCATCTGCCGGGAACAATCACGCAGACGAAGCAGGCGGTCCGTGGTGAGTGATAAATCAAACCTATATGACCCCGTTTTTGTGCCCACGGGTGTGCCTTATGTGTTGTGCCGCAAGCAACCCTTTTGTGTGAGAGTGTGCGTTTGTTGGGGCGGTTTTTGTTTTTTTTTTTTTTGTTGCTGCGTCGTGTCCATCCGCGTAGAACCATGTCAGGTTCCTGTGCAAAGTTTTAAATTACGAGTAGAACAATGCGCGGGTCTGTCGCAACCCACCCCGCCCCCGTGAGACTGAAACGGGGTGTTATCTCTCATCCACCTCTCTCATTCTCTCTCCCACATACCCCATCAACCATTTTACCCTTCCCTCTCGAACGACTTACCGTTTTGCAGCAGTACGAGCAGAATATTTATGTAGAGGAATTTGCCGGATGTTCCACCCGCCCACCGTCGGGCCCCACCGGTTGGACGGCCAACTGTAATCTGCATAGTCGCGCCACGTACTCCGTGTCTCCGTGCTCCTCCGTCCGCCCGGGCTATGGTCGGTGATCGACGCTGCCAGCATCAGGCCAGTGCAGCGGACGCTCTCGCGGGAGTAAAGGAAGTTCCGGAATGTTCATCCTACATAGCGCGCTCGCACGCCTGCCTGCCTGGGCCTCCTGACGGTGTTCTTTTTTTTTTTTGCGACCGGGGGCTGGTACGCTTCCGGCAGCTGCTTCCCGTCCCGCCGTGAGCAGTATCCTTCTCAGTCCTTCTCAGCACCGGGATGAATGGAAATGAACGCGTTCGAATGGCACGCACGCTGGGCGATAAGGCACAGATTTGGGCGAACAAATCCTGCCTGGTCTGGTGAGAAAGGAGACGATGAGAAAGGAGAAAGAGGCAACGAAAGTGACGTTTAATTGAATAGCACCAAGTGTGGCGTGGATTTGGACGTGAAATTAGAACGCTTGAAGGAAAAGGAATTATTGGCCCTCGGATGGTGTTCATTTAAAGCATCATTAACTCGAGAAGCGGCATCGAGCACGAAAACTGTGGCTTTAAAGTTATAAGAAAAGCTGGCTCGGTTGGTTCACTTACTAGCTCATCGTTTGTCGAACGAAACAGGATCCAGGCGTTGAAATTATCTGATCAATAGCAATTAGGATTAATGTGATTTTTTTTTTCAATATTTGAACCAACATTT
>JXXB01006973.1:0-11688 GCA_000956275.1 Anopheles koliensis
CACTACAAGCCACAGGAAGTTGTGGTAATTTCCAATTAAACCTTCGAACCACCCTGGACATCACATTCAGGGTGCATTTCATTGTATGTCTCATACGTTTAGGAACGGAAAGCCCAATAAATTGGGGAATCTCACATGCATTCGATGTAACAATGCACAACAGGTTCAACTTCCCCCTCAAACCTACACGTACGACCATCAAAGACAATAAACAGTTTTCATGGGCCTGTCATCCCATCTGCTACTTGGGAAAGTTGAGATCGGGCTTCGAAATCACGGAGTCTAGCCTCTGTGGGAACCCGGTCGTCGTCTGGTTCAATAAAAAATATATGTATGCAATGGAACGGAGCGGATCCTCCAGCTCGCACCGATACCCGGTTGTCTCCCGGCGTAAACGGCAATTAACGTTTATCACGTCGGTTCGAAATGTTTCGACTGGCCGGAAGAAATTAATAAAATAACTAATAACGTTTAGGGGCTGGGAACGGGCGACCTCGATCAGAGAAAGACGCTAAAACAAAACCGTGCCCACCCGTCCCAGCCGAGTGCACGGAAGTAATTGACGTTCGGTATTCGGCTCCCGATAGATTCCAATGAATGTGAAGATGTACGCGGCGATAACTAGCCGTCCGGCCAGGTGGAGAGCTTCCAACTTAAAACAACAATTGACGCCTGGTGTTTATCGATGAAGACATCCCATCGTTGGGGTATAAATAAGTCATAAACGTTTGTTGAACTCCGGCTTCTCCGGTCATAAATTGTTGAGCATTCCAGAGGCAAGCAACATAAGACAATGCCATATGTTGCGCAATTAAATGATGTAGAATTACACACACAAAACACGCGGTGTGTGCACAGCGCTCCACACGATTAATATTCTGGTGGGATGGCCACGGTATGGCGGAGGGCGCTGTGAGTTATGAATCGATTGACACATGTTCTGGCTCCCGGATTTGGGAGCGCACCACCTGGACGCAGTGGGATGGGTAAGTGGAGAGCATTTATTATATTTTATTCGATTTCCTCACACACACAGCGTTCGATGGAAGTTATTTTATCTGATGATTGTTTGTTTTATGGGAGTAAGGCGCATTGTTGAGCATGGCGGATGCATGCAATTGTTGGAAGAATAACTTTCGGAATGCCTGTGGAATGACACAACTTCATAAATGTTGATTACAAATCAATCCCCGAGAACGGCGAGTCGCAAAAATGGGCATTTTCGAAAGTGGAATTAACACCAAAGATGGATCTTTTTGTAGCTTTTTGCACTTTCCAATGCAATATTACCTTTGAAAATTAACCAACGTGTTTGTCAAACCGGATGTGTTCAGTGGCCATGACATACTAGAACTCATCCATAGGCAGAACAAACGCAAATCCGTCGAGTAAAATCACAGTCGTTTCTATCGTTGAAATCCTGTTCAGGAGCAACTATTCTTAACCAGTAATCCTTTGCTACAGCACACACGATACTCTGTTAATGTAAATCTATTCATTATATATTCTTCCACCGATCGTGGCATTCTTCGTTCGAAGGTTAACACAAGACATTTACCGTTTATCTGCACCGGTTTGCTTAGAAAGCAAACGGATGCATCTAGCAATCATCACGGTGCGCTGTAATGTCTACTGTCGCTTTAGGCAGGTTTTCTGTTCACCGAACGCGGTTGCACTAGTGTCAGATACTTCCTGAAACACATCGCAACCCAAAGAAGGTCACCTGGCGGTTGGAAAATGACTGAAGAGTGCAGAGTTCTAGCACGCTCGCTCCCACGACATTATACTCGAGCGTCAAGAAAAGTTTCGATCGAACTACCACCACCGGCCACAAGTGGGTTGGTCAATGAAGTAATTACCGTTCACCACTCGTTTCTTCCTATTCGCGTGACTTCTCGACGCCGAACCAGCTTCCGCGTTCTAGTCCGCCGGTACGGATATTTGTTCATAAATCTCTAGGCACTGTGGCTACGCTACGCGGTACGCGGCAGTGGGTGAACTTTCACTGTCTCGCGCCGTTTGTTCACTCGCCGTGCCGCGTTGACCCTGCACAAGCTACAAACTTGCCCGCGGTCATTTTGTGGAAGCAAATGTCGCGCGGCACAGGGGGAAAAATAAAACAGGATTGCAGGTTGCCGCAACGGATGGTGGCTCACGAACTGGTGGAACTGGTGAGAACGTACTGACGTATGGCACGGAAGGTTCGATAATTTATGCAAATATTTTCATAGTACTGGGGATGGATCATCGTCGTCGGGCCTATTGTAACCTTCGACAGCAGGGAAGGTGTGGAGCGATGGAGCTGACTGGTGTGAAATGTGCAATGAGTTCTCACCCGGGGTGGCGCACCGAGTGGGTTGGAACGCCTCCGCAGGCGGATGTTACCATGTTTGGGACGACGCACGGGCAAGTGTCAGAGATGACTCGATCCGTCTATGAAGGGCTTAGAATCGAGGCAACGTTTGAACTCTCCTTAACTTCTGTTTCCAGGAAATCACGCTAACGCTTCTGCAGCGATTGAAAAGCTAGCTTACATAAGCGAGCAATAGGAAGTCAAGTGGATTAGGCTGGTCATGGTGTGTTGTGCCGTGCTCCCTCACAACGAACCTGGGATGACGTCTGGAGAACGGTTCGAAAATCAAAAGGCGGAAGTTGCGGTGCACGACGGCTGGTGCCGCTGGTCGTCGGATTCGATTGGCGCTAGTGCAGTATGTGCTGTTCCCTTTTTCGCCATCGCCGTGCTTCACCGCCCAAGCTGAGGCGTGCTCAGTGAGGCAATAAAACTTGATTAACGGTCGTCGTCAAACAAGCTGCCCGGGACGAGAAGAAGTGCCGAGTTGGGGGAAGGAACCGAAACGGAACACACGAACACGGTTGCTTGTCACGGTTGTGTGTGTATGTGTGTTGGGGTCTTTAAGTTGTGGGTGCTAATTTCGCTAATCTGCGAGTAGATGCACTTCCGTGCGCGCGGGCAACCGATATGTCGCCGGTGGACTCTTTTTTAGACGAAGCTAAAACGACAAAGCTAATTGCTGGACAATTAATAGGGTTGGTATCGGTAGCTAGGGTAAATCACCGCGCCGTCGAACACGGAACACTCGCGGGCGGGCGGGCCCTGTAATGGTTCAGTTCAATTTAAATTTCACATAGAGCATGCACACGCGAGAGATAAGCGGCTTAGAGCGTTCCATTGATTGAAGTCTCTTCAAGACGTACATTCTTTTCGTCTCATTCAAACCTCTCGAGACGGCATCCGGAACAGTTTATTCGCAGCGGGAATAAATTATGGAACAATTTCACAGCACAAGCGGATAAGAAGGGAACACCTACAGTGCGGCGGGTATCCGGATCAGCTGCTCGCGTGTATAGGAGCGCAAGGCTCGAAATGGAAAACCGATTATTAACACCCAGCACATATAGGAAGAGGATCCGATCATAAAATTCTTGAGCTGAAAAAAGTAGGAAGGAAAAAAGTGTGCTCTTGCTCTCGGTGATCGACAGAACGCCTCGGGGCTCGTGTTGCAGTTGATGCCGTTTTCGTACTCCGTTCCCACGCTCGGGATATTGCAGGAAGAAGAGAGAAAAAAGCAAAAAACCGAGTACAAGAGGCTGGCACCACCAACGCACCACCAGAGCAAGGACTTTTATTTTTTCTCTCCAGCATCGAGATCCTTTTTTTCCTTTTGTGCCACGGTGTGCCCTCTCCCGGGCACATGTATCCTTTTTGTACCTACTCGAGTTCGGCTTTCGGTTATGGACATCCTGTTTTGATAAAGTCTCCTCGAGCCTAAGGAGACAAACCTAATGCGCTGGAACGAAATCGATGCATTCATTTTGCGTCATTTTTCATTCTCCCGTGCTTAAGGTTCCATGTGGCCGGCTTTCAGGACTCTAGCGGGGCGCACGATCCAGATAGGAGTGCTTTGTTGATCGGCCAGGATCGAGTTGGGTACGCGTCAGAATCAGTGCGGTAGATAGGGCGCAATGCAATCGTAACGATTTTCTATGCTTTGTCCTTAACTAAGCGTGTGTGTGTATGGCATGACGCAGACGACGGTGTCGTTTGAGGATGGTTTGGTTTTCAAAATAAAAATTATATCTTCCTGTACGGACGATGCTACGATCCGGCGAGCGTTACCGGTTTCCACTAAGGCCATGCTGGAATGCAGGAAGACCTAACGATCATCAACACCACCAGTGCACATAATGCGCACCCTGTCAGTGACCTGAAAGTATCGTTGGAAATAGGATCCTTTTACAATGAAGCGCATTTGGAAAGGAACGGTTCAACTTGCTCAACGCTCAATGAACGAGCGCACAAAGTAAACGAAAAGGACGGCGGGTGGCGTTGGCGTATTGAAAAGGATCACATTAAAGTGTTCTTCGTACACCCGATCCTTCGCGGGTGAGTTATGAGGGTTTGTGTTGTGTGCTGGAAAATTTGCTTCCGTCCACCCGCAGGAACCGAAGATCTGATGCGCGTTCCATGTTGAAATTGCTTTGACAGTTTCGGCACCAACTTGGAGCGTCCCAGATTGGAGGCTATTGTGGGGTCATAAAACGATAAAATCAATCCCCCCTTTCCCCTTTCTCGTTGCGGGCAATCGTAATGGTTTCCTCGAAATCGCTAATCAGTTTCGATCGAGGCAATCCTGCTTCCTGGACCATCGTGATCGGTTACAATCACCCAAACCGGGCATCATATTTTACTCGTGAAGATGGTCCAGCCGCAAAGCCGCCCCGTTTTATCTTCCTCTTCTAATCGGGAAGATTAGGACAACTTCTTAGCTTTTACTTCGGCCGTCCGTTCGGGGAGTTCTGAGACGTCTTTAAGACGCCTAAAGACGCGATGGCTCGCGATGTCTCGGAGAAAGAGGATCGTAAATGTTATGACAACAACAGAAGCAACTGCTCCTAACCGTGCTGCCGTTTTCGGTTCGGCGCTGTGCGGGATAACCTGGGCCGGGACCTGAGTTATGAGCGTAATTTCCGTGGTCGTTAAAATGGGACGAATTTTTACGACTCGCTGCGCTCGTCGCGTTGTAGTCTGCGGTTAGTGGTTAGTGGCTGTAGGAATAGAATGGTGAGTGGTGGTTCTTTTGTTGGGCTGACGAAATCAAGGTGCTCCGCTTTGGAGACGATTTCTTGGAAGAGTCGTTAATTTAAAGACAAACACAGATGTCATCGGGCGTCGGCAATCGTGGCTTACGGAAGATAGTTCCGCAACGAATCCCAAACCTTACGGGAATGATATATGCGTAGGGATTGAGAAGTTTGGCGTTTGGGGTTCTTTTAAATTTTATTCAAATGCGTGGCGACCGTGTGGTGGAATGGAGATCGGTTGTGATAGCGCGCGGGATGTTGGAGAGATTTTCTAGCAGCCAGGCCGCAGGTCTCACGAGCATCCAGAACAGATGAGAAAAATGTTGGTAGCATGCTGGGAAAGAAGTTGATGGATGTATTTTGATGTTGGATGACTTCGAACATCACTCAGTAAATCTAGTTCAACTGTTAGTAGTTGGTTGATCTCAACTGTATATTTCTCGGAGAGAGTTGTAGAAAGTTAGCAAATAAACAGTATTTTCCATAAATTCGAGAACACTTTTCTCTTCGTGGGAAAGAACGCATTCGCATTGTGCAGTTTTCCTTTCAAAAGGATCTTCCTGTGTGGTATTCGCTTTTGTTGTGCGTTTTTCCGGTACGCACTCTCTCTTTATCTTTCTTTCTTTTTCTCTTTTTCTATCTCTCTCGCAGTTATCCTTTTGGGTACAGAACTTATACCGCATTACGATGGTGCACTCTTTTGAGTCCATTGAGCCGGGCAAGCGTGTCGAGAAATCCATTAATTGCACCACCGTAAGGCCGAGCAAATAATGAACTCGAACGCAGTGGGAATTTGCAGCGAAACCTTTATGAACTACCGGTGGACCACCATGATCCTTGCCGGCAGCTTGGCCGGCCAACAGGTGACACGCAAAAATACGCACACCCGAAAAAGGGAAACGAGGCGTACGAAACACGCATAGAAGCATAGCGAAAAGTAAAGGAAATCAGCGATTTGTGAGCTTTGGGAGATTATGCTTTCCAAATCTTCCTGAGAGAGAAGCGGGAGAACATTGCGGCGTCGCGGATATCGAACGAAGGAAAGCGAAGAGAGACATCGATAAATCATCTTCTCAACCGATTAGCTTTGTGTGACAGGCGACGAGTTGTTAATTTTGCATTTGTTTTTTTTTCGCCTCGCATTCGTACGAAAGACTGCAGTGGGTGAGAAAGCGACGAACCCCGAGTTAATGCGCGGTTGACACGGGAGAGAAATGGAAAAAATATTCCCCGGTTTCCTGGTGGAGCGGTGGATCATATTTCTGGCCAATAAATTATTCCTCTCCACAGACAAGTTCTGTGTGGAGGTCGGTGAGATGCGCCACTCCTTTTTTTTTATTCGTGGCAACCACAGCATAAAACATTCTTTACGTGTGGGGAAGTTTTATATCTGTTCTTTTTTGTCTCTCTCTCTTCAATCAAACGAACACACAGCCGCCAACGAGGCGTTCGGCACTGCGGGTTGGCATTTTTGACATATGTAAATATGCGCCGGTGCTCTTGGAGGAAGCAAGTGCGAGGAAAACCCAGCCCAAAGCTCGTGTTCGGGGGAGTGTTTTTTGTTGTTGTTGTTACTCTTTGCGGAACTCGCTGCCGGGGGCCATGTGTGTTCGGGGCTTCCTCGGATAGAATATTAAATTATCTTTTATGCGGCATGAGAATTTTATGCTCCATCTCGTTCCCGTCCGGGGCACCTTTCTTTTACGCCTTTCTTTCCGTTTCGCTGCGTGTGCTGCGCACTCTCGGCAACGCGAGACGGTAGCGATGGTTCTCTTCCTGATCGTTCTGCTTCTGCCGTCTTCGTCTGTTTGGTTGTTGTTGTTGTTGTTGTTATTCATGCTCCACGTTGCGCATTCCGATCCTCTACCGCACAAATCCGATCCGATCCGGGTTCAGAGGCCCCGCCGCCGGTACCAACCGATGCGATCGGTGATGTTTATTAATTCTTTTCAAAATATGCCACTTGATAGCCGCCTCGGTGTTTGTCTCTTTTCTTTCTTTCTCGCTCGTAACATCCTCACATCCTCGTCGTTATTGTCGAGCGCATGAAACGCTATCTCGCTGCTCGGCTGCTTGCACGTGTTTAGGGTGTAAGAAGGAACCGGCAAGATTGAATTCTAGATCCCCGACTCGCTCGGGAGGGGGACGTGAAATGAAAACGGAACTCGGAATGAGCAAGCAACCGGTTTCGTGAACAGGCTCCGAGGTTCGTACGAGGCAGCTTCCTCCCTTCGGCGCGACAGGTTGGTTAGTACACCACTTGTTGACAAAACCACGGCCCGGATGGAGGGTTCGGCCGCTTTAGGTGTTCGGCATCAGACGTTTCAAAAGGAGGAAATTAAAATCTTACGCCAAATGACAGAGCGAGCTGGGGAGTGGATGAGGAAAAGGGTTCAAGAGGATGTTGAGGTATGTTGAATTATTATACGATCGCTCGACCACACAACCACCAACAAGAATGACGATTTTTAAGGTGAAGCTCTGAAGAAGGTGGAGAGCTTCTTTTCCTGCGCTGCAGCATGAAAATCTGATCGGTTCTGGTGCGGTTGCTATAGTTTAATTTCCTGTAGCAGGACATTTCGATTAATGCGCTTCTTGATGGAAGCAAGCAGATTTAAGAACCAATCGAGATACACATCTGGCTTTTAAATCCAAAAGCTGTAGGCGTTTTTGAGCCTTCACATAAAATAAAATGTGTTTTTCTCGGATGATTTGTGATGCTATATAAAAGAGCATATTTTATATATTAATAAAGTATAAAACAAAATCATTTCTTTATTATTTTTGAATTGTTTATCATTAAACATGCTGTGGAAGAACATACTATTGTTAATCTTTTTTTGTTTGTTGAACTAATTTGACACTATAATTCTGCATCGTGTTTTTATGTGTCTAAAGCAATTTTTTCTTATTTCATGATGAACTTCACTTAAAAGGTTTCAATCGGTGTAAATACTTGACAAATGATGGATTCGTTTCGTCATACCATATTTGGCGGCTGGAACGGAAGATGAGTGGCATAAGAAATTCCAAAGTACACAAGAAACCTCAAAGCAGGCTCATTCGATTGGCCATCACTTGAATTGGCCCTGCGCTGCAACAATGTATTAAATTATTTCGGGTTACGTGTGTATGTTTTTTTTATTGCTGATGTTTTTGTTTTCTTGCTCCTCTTCATTTCGACTTACCACAGCAACGCATCAACACACACATACACATGAACATATACGAACGAGCGGTAGCGGGACGGCCGGAAATTGGATATCGGATCACATGAAAGGTTTCCTTCTGGCGCTCGGAGTAGCCTCACGCTGGCCGTTCAGTTCAGCATAACCCCTCAGGGCACGATCCACCAGGGCCGGGTCTCTAGCACGATCGCGCTGGATCCTGCCGGCGAGTGAGTAACCTCGGCACGGTTTGTGCGAATGGATAACGGTACACGGGAATGGAACGTGGCGAAGACGTGGCACCGGCGTCGGGGTTCCAACGCACTGATTAAAGGAAACAGCCATCAAAATAAATGATGGAAGCTCGGGTGGTGGGAGCGGGCGCACGCGGTGGGTAAGGTGAGCGAAAGGATATTTTTTAAAGGCGAGATGAGCGGGCCGCCCGTTGTCCGCTCACGTGACAAGGCCCTTTCGTTTTCCAGATCCGCTTTTTGCGCGTCTTCTCCGGCGCTGAGCAACGGGAACGGGAGTTGGAAACCTTTAATTAGGCTACACGCACTGCCTGAACTCCGACTGGTTTCAATCGAGGATGGTGATGATGATGGCGATGCCGCCAGTTGCTGCCGCTGCTGCTTCTGCTGCTGCTGCTGCTGCTTCTGCTGCTGCTGCTGCTGCTCACGATGATGACGACTCGTCAATCTGCTGCTGGGTGTGTCCGGCGTGAAAGGACCCTGTAGCCTCGGGGCACTCAGGAGGCACGCTGACTCAGCAGCCACGCCACGGATTTTTAATGGGCAAGTGTCAAGCGAACCTCCTGTCAACATTCTTTTCCCACACGTACCGAAACGTACAGAAACGGAGTGCAAAAAAAAAAAAAAAAAAATCCGGCACATAAAACAAAATGACACACACACGCGCGCGTAAAACCGAGGCCGGAAGTCATTGCGCATACGGTAGAACCGTGCGTACGGCTTAGGAATGCTTTCACAAGGGACGGTCAACATTCCCGGCACGTTCTGGCACGCCGTTGTCGTAAATATCACTTCAAAACTAGCTAATTAATAGCACCGCGTACGTGTTGTGCGCGGGTGTGTTAGTGCGTTCTTGGAAGTGGGCGAAAGTTCGCCTCCGCCACCGACGACTTCCACGACGGTGAAGATCTTGGGGCAGAAGAGGATGGGCGTTACAAAGAATTTCAATTGACTCATTACCATAAGCATGTGAAAACGCTGTACACACGGCAGATACTGCGGGCGAGGCTTTGTAACACACGCTGGACACACTGGACACACTGGTCGGGTAAGGCAAGTTAGGGCGCATCTCACCTTTTTGATGACCGGCGCGTGTACGGCGTGTCGGAGTGCCATCGTGTCTGTGGTCGAAAAAAGCTGCCATTTTTGGCAACCGCAGGGAAGGTGAAATAGATGTGTGAACAGCATCGATTCTTGCTTCGTACCGTTGCGGTGGGCCTGTTTACCTTTCACAGCGTACCAAAATCAGTTCGGCAAACAGTTTACCTCCCAGATGTTTGTGGCGATACCAGGCAAACAGTGAACACATAGTTATTTTTTTGGTATATATTAGAAATACGAAGATGACTTGGCTATTGGTGTAGGATACTTGGGAGGAAATGATGGGAAAAGGGTGTATCAATAAGGTTCAATTTGCTAAGTGATTTAAGAAGTGAGAAAACTTCCTTTTTGTTCGATCTACTTGGCAAAAAAGATCTAATAAGTCACATAATAAGTTTTGAACAATATGTGTTTGTGAGCTTCAAAAACATTTAAAATTAAAAATTGCTCAATTGTGTTCCGTACGCAGCTATTTAGTGGGAAACGCTTGGTTTATTGCAATTAGAATTGTTCAAAAGAAATGACACTATCCGAGCAATGTGAGTTACGTTCCCTTTCATAAAGTATGTTTCACCAACTACTTCTCTCCGGATTCAAATGGGCCTCTCTCTGTTTGTCCATTTGTGGGTTAAAGTTTTGCTTTCGCCTTTTACGGAAGCATTTAAAGCTCATCAAATTGGGTGGCTGGATGGAGAAGAAGCATGTGCTCGAAGGAATAAAGCGATACGTAACTACTGGTAGTGAACGCCGCATACCCTTGATCGCTCGCTCACCAAAACTCCAGCTTCCAGCTTTACATTGCGTGACGCTCTAAGCTTCGCCGCTTGCGTAATACGGTTCCGAATGGTGACTTTCAGGTTTTACGGGTTGCCAAAAAGAAGCCCCCGCGCTGCCAACAGCGTGAACGAGTAGGAAATGGAAAGAAAACTTAACCTCATTTCCGAGTGATATGTAGTAGGCTGTTGTGTGTTTCGCTTTCAGGCGCGGGCAGTGTTGCAGGGTTACTTATTCCCGGCGCAGTGTTGGTGAGAAAGACAGAGGCTGAGTTCGGAAATATCATCGATTTCGTTTTGTTGTCGGTAAGCAAGGGCTTCAAAAAACTTGAATTCAAAGCCATGTGTGGCAGAAGCGTGTTTGCGGATGCTGACGGACAAATGACAACAGAAGCATGCGATGGGAAGCGACAATCCCCGTCCAGTGTCGAGCGGATCTTCCGTTTACGTTTCGATTGATGACGAAATCAGGGAACTGAATTGGAACGAACTGACCAAAACTCAAAAGCAATATAAACAAAAAAAGGAAAAAAAAATCGCGACCACCTCACAACGCGGTTGGCGTGCCAGAGCGCGGGCATTACCTTTCACTTTCCAGCTGCCACGAATCCGAGCGGACCGAGCCGGGTTTCGCGATCGCGAGCGCACGATGCGGAATTTGGTCATGAAATGAATACATCCGCATTATTTAATTTTCGCTGCTAATATTTTACGTGATTTTCCGCAGCCACGCAGCCGTTTCGGTGTGGTTTTCGCTTTTATCCGTTGCTGTTGCGGCCGCCAACCCCCGCAGATCTCGGCCCGACCTGGTGGCGGTGTGTCCCAGGTGTGCCGCGCCGTGAATTATGTATTAATAATGAACCGGCCGACCAGAAGTGAGAGATGGTAAATGCTTCACGGAACAGACCCGCATATACACATAATGGCGCTGTCTGGCTCTCATCTGATGGAATGGGATTGGAAGGCAGGGAGCGGGGAAGACTTTCCGTGCCGATTGAGATGAGAAGAAAGAGACGGCGAGAATTACATCATCACCTTTTCCTTCTCCAGCCGGGCTTGGACTGGGAGGAGGCTGTGCGGTGGACTTATTTCGCGCCGTCGCCGCCGTCGCCGCCGTCGTCGTCGTGTTTTATCTGTCGGCTGTTATCTGTTTTATTTTGCTACTCCCTCGGGCTTCCATTCGTCCGCTTCGGCCAGCCGGGTCAGCTGTTGGAGCAGCAACAGGGATTTGAGACAGCGGTCCCCATTACCTCGGTGGTGGGCTTTAATGCACTGAGAAGGGAGCTTCAATTT
>JXXB01006983.1:0-20658 GCA_000956275.1 Anopheles koliensis
GAGAGAGAGAGAGAGAGAGAGAAACACACAATATGAAGATCTTTTATGAAAAGGCAAATGGAATGTTTTACAATCTATAATATTGGCAATCAAAATTTAGTGGTACTCATTTACATATGTCATAAGATGAGAGAACAAAATGAAAAAAACGAAGAAGTGGAACGAACGATAGTACGGCTTGCATATTACTCGCCGGTTGCATAGAATACGGGCATCTTTGATCTAACGATACTATTTATTTCCTTGTAACCCAGTGTCATTTATTTTGCTAATAACTGTTTAAATTATGATAGACGTAACGAACGAGTCGTGCATCTGCTAGATATAATACAATTAACATGTTGCCAAAGTATAACACCAAGTCATAACTAACCGGTACACGGCAGGAAAAAGGGGATAGCAGCTCATCGACAATGGCGATGGTGGTACATTTCATAATTTATCGAGGGTAGCTCGAACGACGTAACCATGAAAAATAATTACTGTTTTTTTTGTTTCGAATTCGAAAGCCATCTCGATCCAGCAGGAGAATGAGTAGTAGGGAGTATTGTCAGTAGCCATAATCCGTTGCAGTTCTCTGTTTAATTTTGAATTGAATGGAATTTTGTTTTCTGGTTTGCGTTGTCGCGCTATTCGCAACTAATTTATTTTACTCTACACCAAAACCATGTAGTGAACACAGCTAAGTTCTCACCGAGATATGAAATCGTTGAACAAATGTATCGTTATAGTATACGGTTAAAGTTTGCGTTTTTATTTTTGTCATCGGAACGGTGGCTGATTTTTATTTGTTAAAGCGTATGTAGCAATATCCAGCCACATGGGACGAGCAAATCAATACACATCACAAGTTTTAGCAGCAATATTAATTTTCTATTAACGGTATAACATGATGCACGAGAAACGTAACACAGTACAACTGGAAGGATGCATATTAAACGTCAAACCACAAACTGTTTTACCTTTGCTACCAAAGTTTAAAGAGGGGTTTGAGAGAAACGGCACTAACAAAGCTTTTAACATTAAACAAAGAGCTAATTACCAAATAAAACCATTTCAACACAAGTGCAACAATCATACAATCTACAAACTACGACACTAATTAAGATGGAAGAGATGCAAAGCAAATGTATAAATGATAAGATTAGGACGGAGGACACCGCGCCAATAGGGGAAGGGAGATATTGTGTAAGTAACATTTTGTAAAAAAGGAAAGGAATGTTTGCGCGATGAATAGTAGTTGAGCATAAAGATGAACAGCTTTATAAGCTAACCCTACCGTGAAAGTAGTGAGCAGTGACACACGAATGATCAGCAAGGAATGGGTTTGATTTTGTCGAAAAATTAGCGTGACGAACGAAACCCCGTAAATGCATGTTTGAATTAAAAGTGACGCTATTAATCCCACATGTACAGCTAAGCAACACTGACAGTCACAGCGTGAATAACGAAAGAGGAACAAACGCATTCTGAAGATATTGCAAAAGTGTGTGTTTGTTTGTGTGTGAAACCGGTTTCGACGGAGTTGTTGGATACGTTCAGGCACGAAAAGCGCACAAACGAAAGATTCTAAATCCAAAAAAAAAACAATACGTGTGACATAAAAAACCCACGTGCAACGTGTGCTTCATACTGTGTGGAATGTTATGAAAAGTAAGATGTACAGAGAAAGAGTGTGTGTGAGAGAGAGAGAGAGAGAGAGAGAGTTTTAACTGTAACGGAACTAGACGCAACAATAGTAGTAATAAAATGAAATGACGACACATGTGTGAACAGTTTTTGACAGTGCAACCGGAAGACTGGTATTCATTGAGCTGGCAAAGGAACCATTTATTTACAGAAAACTGGATAGAATAGTACAGTGAGATGATGTACGGCATGATCTTCCACACTAGAGTATCATCTGTGTTACACACAGTATGATGGGGGGAAGCAAACAACAAATCAATACGAGGTAGCCGTATAAGAAGCAAACATTGGAACAAAAGGTTATACAGAAGAGACGACACGGATGGTTTAGGACGAGGAAAGATTGGCAATTTTTACGACTTTACTAATTTGCAGCGCCAGCGGTTTATGTAATGCGCGTGTAGTTTTGCGCATCTTGGGCGCACATTTTCAGCGAGTGTGAAACAAACATATGGCGTTTTATATATTCTGTGTGGGCGGGAAGAAGGAGGAAAAAAAGTAACGAATGGAAATAAAACATTATCCAAACCATGATGCTTTGGAGGTTCAGCATAGTGCATTTCTTGCTTGATATCACACGTGGTGTGGCAACCAACAAACGCAGCATGCGTTCACATGCGTACGGTGAGTATAAAGATGATTGTTATTTATTAAGTTGCCAACAGTAAAGCCTGATGGCCGGATCATTCTGCTGGCTTATAGCGATGACCGATCACTAAAATTTCCTTCCTGAAATATTTGTAGTGACGTATAGCAAAGGTTCTTATGTTGATGATCTATTAAAACCTATTTTCCTATTATTTCACAATTATTTATTCGTGAATACTCACTCGCATGAATATATACTCAAGAATTATACTCACTATATATACAACAAAGCACAATAAATTTAGTTAAAAAACAATCTCTTCCACTTATCTTTGTAGTTGATTTCTTGCTAATTATCCTATTGATCTACGCTAATATTTGGAACACAACATCCATAGTATTTTTTTATTTCTGATCATAAATACAAGCGTAAGTATTTATTGCCAAACTTCACACCATTGAGAGATGCAAAACGATCGCCAAATATTGCCAAGCTTCCTTGTTCTGGAAACAGAGTCCATGAAGTTCCGATGTCTTTTAGCAGACTTTGACGTAAAATCTAACGCAAATTCTAACTGAAGTTATCGCGCCTCCGTGGTGTACGGTTAGAATAGGGATATGTTATAGTTGTACTACGAGTTGTAAATAAAAAACGGCCTCCAAGGTGCTGTATCATCTTTCTCAAGAACTATTGCGTCTATTGATACGAACAAGCCAAACAAGAACTATATTTAGTTGTCGAACGTTTAGAGTTAGGCAAAATAGAGTTTTGTCACTATTTTAATTAACATCTATTGGTGACCGACTTTTGGCTCAATTTGTTGTGGTTATTTGGTTCAACTTTGCTAGTGGAAGTAGTAGTAAAACATATCAACTCATGATACGTAATAATCTATCGCTAACACAGCAAATCTTTTATTTTTCATGTTTCCGATTAATCGTTTGAGGCGTTAATAAGAAATGATTAATAAAGTAATGTTTGTACAAACCAGAAAAAGTTAGGGAAGGATTTTATCCCACTTCTATACCCCCTAGTTTCGTCCGGTATATCCCCTAGTAAAATAAATAAATAAATAAATAAATAGATTGCCGAATGTAACAATTTTCTAACTCATACGGAAAGCCGCAAGCTCGCTGGGCACAAGGCATGTAAATGGCATGTATTCGGTTATGAATAGGCCCATAAACTTAGGGTTTAATTTAAAGTTTAAAGTTTCAGAACATACACCGTTTAACCAATTCTTTTTTTATATTGAGCAGATGTTAAAATAAATCCTCAAAATGTAGACAAGTGCCTTTTATAACCATAAAACTGCGAATTGAGAAATCGCACGCAAGCACTGAATATGGAAGATGTTAACTACATTTAAATTTGATTTGAATAATTTTGCTGGTTCCTATTGGCAAATTATACTGCAGGAAAGAAAGTTTGCATTAGTTTATTATACTATCAAATTCATACGAAATCATAAGTGATGAAGTGTTGAATGCATGACACAATTTTGCTCAGTAGAACTCTTTTACATTTGGTTTGTTGCCGGATGTTTTGTAATAGTTTTCATCTGGAGAAAGGTTCGGGAAAGAAGAAACATTTGCGATGCATGTGCACTTTATACAGACGATAGTTTTAGAAAGTTGTTCAAAACTCATTACCGCTAGAAAATGTGTATTTGGTGTTGTCGTTGGCAGTGAGTTGCAACCGCAAAGGTGAGCCAATGCTTATTAAAACTATGTGCTCAACGTGTCAAGGTGTCAACGTTAGCCATTTTACAAATGGTAAGCAATGTTTTCACCAAATACGCGAACATGTTTAGTCGACACGAACGAGCATGAATAAAAGGTGCCCCGTGTACCCTCTACGTGTTGGATTCACACATTTTCATAAACGATGCAAATGATGATCGATTATTCTATGTGCAACTGATAAACTATGGCAAAGAAATCGATATTCCAATCCGAGTGACCCAGCGATGGTGGAACCAAGTGACCTTAATTGAGGGCCCCGTTTCGATACGAACCATCATTGATAGTGTTGTGGAAATCTTTTCTACTTCATCTCACCATTATACTTTTGGTGGCGCTTCGTATTATAGTAAATTGAGGGCTTTCACAAATTTCTATAACACTTTATTAATACTATATTTCAATATTGCATTTGCAATTTCTCCCTAAGTCGTACTGGTATAATCCTAAGTTTTCTGGTTCTCTTGCAGATATCCCATATAATGTTGCGTCTTTCATTTCATCATCTGTAGTTTGTGCTGCCCTAATTGTCCTAAAACCATCATTCGTTGGTGGCCCTGGGGTGGTATTACCTACCCTTTTTATTTCAAAAATTGCGATAGCCTTCTAAGATGTCTAAAATCACTTAATTTTTGTCATGCTTGTTCCGTTGTTTGGTTCTTCTGGAATAGGCTGAGCTGCTATGATCGATAGTGTTCAGCGGCGATTCGCTTGTTTCGACGAATTGCAGCTAACTAATTGTCCCTTCCTCATAGGAATCAAGATGCTCTTTATTTAACCTCGACTAGAATGTAGAAGTAACATTTCCTGCTTCCTTTTTATAAGGAATTTTTGATAGGCAAAATGTGTTGCCTAAAAAATAATATTATTTATTAATTTTAATTTATTCTCTCTTGAATAGTCAGGAACCGTTCAGCTATACACATTGACTCACGTAGTACAGTTTTTTTGCCCCAACGATCCTTTCTTAAACTGTATTCAACGATTTAACCGTAGTATTGTTGAAATTGTTTTATATTTATTTTTTCTGTTTTTTCTGTTTGTTTCACCGAGTTGTTGGGATTTTTTTCTTCTACTCTAATTCCTTGCTTTCTTTGTTATTTTTCCTATTTGCGGACGTACAGTAGCAGAGTTCCGGTCGGTTCGTGAAGCATGTATCATCGCAGACTTACGGACGTTCCGGAGTCTCATAAAAAAACCATCGGTGACCCCTTTTCAGTACACCCCTTTCGTTCGTTTTTGGTTCTTCGCAACAATCGTGCCTTGTGCTTATCGCAGCTTTCATACATCGGGGCGTTCAAAAATATTGTTTTTATTTAGTCCAGCGGTGACGATTCAACGAGACAATAAAATATATTTTGTGACGAAACAGTAAAATATCATTAAACCCTGACCTACTCTAGCGTTGCTATCGCAACACGGGATCACGATAGCATACGGCTGCATTCGGCTTCGCTTGTATTGAATTACGTGTACTCAATTATAACTAAAGCTGGTTAATACGTCTACTTATGTGAAATAAAACAAATAATTATGAAATAATTATCTTGCACCTTTGTTATTGGTTTAACGAGAGGAACATCTTTGGGGAGCGATGCTGTTCTGAATATATATGCATTACATTCGAGCGTAGAATTTTATATATCTGTAACGTGCATGGGAATTCTTAGCGAAAATCTTGAAAGAACGAAAAAATAAGAGAAAGATGGTTTAAACTGAATTAATGGTGGTTTAATACATACCTACAAAACATGTAAACATTTTTCTTTCGTTATAGGCACATCCATTCATCAAACCATAGAAGCATTTTCTTTTAAAAGCCATTTATTTATTTTTTAAATATGAACTTCTAGTTCACTTTTGTTGTGCTATTAAATACATTTACTTTCATTGCTTCACTATTTTAAGCTTCGAATGGTTCAGTTTGTTAGCATGGTAGAGGTAGTTGGGTAGGTGACTAAACATTTTTTTTTAATTATATTAAACCACAAATTAAGCCACCTGTGCTAAAATGTTTTGGTCTCTATTTATACAATGCAAATGTAACACGAATATTCTAAACTTGAAGCGTTTTGCCTATAAACAGAATGTTTTTATGGCCATCTTGCAGAGCGTATAGGAATGGATGGTCTGCTGAAAATATTTTAGGCATGGAAATAATCATTGAGCACGCCATTATCATCATACCTGTGGGAAGGAGAATCAGTATAATAAGTTTTTTGTTTACAATTGTACTGTAAGCGTAATTGATCGAACGACTGAGTACAGTATGAGTAGAAATAGTGTGTTGGATTTTGATCTTACAATAACCAATGTTTCAGGAACCTAAATGCCCAGCGTAAAAGTAGTGTTATTTTGTTACTAATTATTTTTTCACGAAGTCAACCCATTTTGAACAGTTCTAAAGGCTCTGTTCAATCATGTTAGTTAAGCAAAGTTGTTTTTGCATGCAACTGATACAAGCCTCGTGTTTTTTTTTTAATTTAATGTTTTCATGTTGCTTTCATATCTTCTTATCTATTGAAAATAAACGAAATAAATGCCTCTCTCTCTACGTAGCAACATACTAGAAGCTTGTATTTTGACCGCGCTGTGGCTTTAAACAATTTTACACGATTTTCCTATGAAAAACACGTTCTTCTCACGCGTCATGAGTGCGTAAATAAATGGATGATCCGCCGTGAATTTTAAAGGTTCGGAAATGATCATACAGAATGCCGTCATAATCATGCCTAAAAATATACAAATACAGAAAAATAAAACGTAAATATGCGTTACACTTTCTGAGAAAGCAGTAACGAACGGCTGGTCGTAATAGAAGCAATGGATAGTGAGTCAATGGATCTGGCCAGGCTTGATTTGCTTAACAGAAAACTTAAATAAAAACAACACCCTGTTAATTACTGTAAATATCTAACGAAACACAAATCAGTGAGGGATTCCGCGCAAAATGAAATAAACATTTAAGTAAAATATTTATTTGTATCAAAGCATCGGTGTCGTTACTTTATGACTCACAATAGATTGCACTAGAGCGATCACCAAATGTGACACAACTGATAACAAAAATGATACGTCGACGTGGTATCATTATCAAATTGTACGTTACGAAATCGGTCTAGGGCGCGGAGAGGACGCATAAAATAGGGGATTTTATCCCCTGACATTCTTTGCCTCTTTGATTTCTATTTAGTAACGAGTGTGTTTGGGAGAAATTTATGTGCTGTGGTTTTGAGCACTGTACTTTCTGATTTCGCTTTCGTGGCCTTGCCACGTAGATGGATAACTAAAAATAGAAAATGAAAACACGCAAAGCTAGGAAGACGATAATGAAAATTTTATCGTTGAAACAAAACAGACTTAGCATCGAGAGGCATTTGTTTACTCAATTACAATGTGGTTTGTTTGGCGATTAAGCTGAAGTGATACGTTGCATTCGTAAGCCATACTGTCATCGGCGCAGCAGTGTGTCATGTGATCATTCTTGTTGTTGCTGTATGGAACATGGGGAGTGGTTGAGTCTGTATGAAATCCACTTAATATTGATAATACATCATATCTTCACTGATACGAATGTTGCAACATTATGACGAAAGCAAAGATTAAACTGTCTGGAAGATTAAAGGGCCTTATCTACACAAACAAACAGGAATTACAATTTGGCGGATTTTAGATCAATCGAAAAGATTATTCCAACGGATTATATGATGATAAGGTGGAAGCTAAATACTGCAGTTGCAGTTTGTAACACTCATAGGACAGCGAATGCAGTTGGTTGGGTTGCGAAAGTCAAATAGTAAAAGCAGGTGTGGAAATAATTTACATTACTCAAAGACAATCTGTATTATAGCATTACGGTAGCACAAAGCTTTAGAAAATAGAGTTACTACATAAAAAAAAAAAACTAGCTTTAATCATAACAAGCTGTTTTGGAGCTGTTAGATGTGGACAAATCAAGTAGAACATACGCTTGAGCGTGCATTAAAAAATACTTTATTTACTTTCCTTGAGTTGATGTTTTCGTGTAATACTAAACGTGTTTCGTAAACGATACTTGTGCTTCTACTGCCATTCAAGCATCCACCTTCGCTACGCGGCCCACAAAGTAAATTTGTTGTTGATATTTCAACAGGTAAAGGAACGGTTGGTCGACCGTAAAGTAGGGATGCATCGGCATGCAGCGCATCATCATGATCATCCCTATTATGCGAGGGTCCGTCCGTGAGGTTGCATCCATTAGGCGTACCGTGTTACCATGTATGGAAAAAGGGAGAGAGAAAAAAAACGGAAATGCGATAAGAAACACGGGCACGAGGATTTTGGTGAGACGAGTTTTACAATCCCAAAATGATGCATCGAAATTCCGTACGCAAGCTCACAAACAAGTGTGAATCAAATTTCAAATGCGCACTTGTGTTGCAAGCTCAACAACGCATACTAACAAACTAGACCAGATAAAAATTGCGCACAAAACCAATCAATCATAAAAGCAGCCTTACACAAGTACACAAGTCGGCCGTCTAGCGATAAAAGACAACAAGCAACGATTCGCCTGCAATATTTTACAATTCTTCGTGGCGATTTGCTTGGTGGTCGGAGTGGTCGGACTGATCGGGGTTTGCAAGTCGACCAACGAAAACCGCTTGTTGCGGAGCACCCATCAGCAAAACGTACAAAAACGGATGGTCTGCGCGCACTTTTAACCGATTCAAGATGGCACGCTTGGTACGCACAACGGCCGCTATAAAAAAAGGGGAAAACACCGAGAGATAATGATAGAATGTTGATGGTACGGCGCACGGAGGACGACCAACCTCCGGACGGATCGATGGACGGTACAACAAAGTACTTACCGGTTGCAGCGGCTGCTTCAGTGCCTTCTTCGTTCACCTCAATGAACGCTTTGTGGACCACTTTGGAAACCTTCAGAGGTTCACTTTGTTCCAGCAAGTCGGGAAATTCGGCTGCGTCCGTAAACATCCTGCCCATGCCGAGCTGAGATGGGAACGAAAAATATGGTTTAAAATTAAAAAACGGTCTGTTTACGATCCGTAGCGAACCCGTTTGCCTATGCTTACCGCAGCGAGATCTTCGTTCAATTCGCGGGTGAATTCTATTTTAAATTTCGGTAGGAATACTTCAACTTCTTGCTTGTGCATTTTCGTGGTCAGCTCCGCCAGGTTGAGGCTGGGCAATTTTTGCTCCAGCGCCGACAGCCCCATGCGTTCGTTCGGGAGCAGCAGTAGCATCGTCATGTCGCTGCCACCATACGTTAGCTCCAGCGCCGAAAAACCGTGCTCTTCGAAGTTATTGTAAGCAAAATGCTTCTTGATGTTCATCATTGGTACGTCCCGGGATTCGGTTTCGCTCAACCAGAACGGAAACGGGCGCGTCAGGGTCGGATCGAACTGGTATGTCCAAGTGCCCTTGAAATGCACCGCATTCACCAGCACCATGCGCGATTCCGCATCCAACGAATCGGGCGAGATGAGATCCTTAATTTTGTTGTTTGTTTTCTCCTCTACCCAGCCGTTAATTTTTTTCGCGGCCACGGCACTTTCGGCAAAGTTCACCTGCTCCGCCTCCGATCGGAAGCTGTCGGTGGCAATGGAATTGAAGGCACTTTTGATCGCGTAATTCTGCATCACGTAGATTTTGTTCGCAACATTGACCGTACTGTCGCTTTCTAGTCGAGCCATAAGTTGACGGTAGTTATCGGCGACCGTCTGTTTTTCCTTCGGAGTACCGAACTGCAGGACGGAATACATTTCTTCCGCCGTAAGTCCACTGGCGCCCATGGCAGCCAGCGAAAGGCACGCACTGATCGAGAACGGGGAAATGACAACATTTTCTCCTGCATTTTTCGCACTCACTTGCTGCAAACGAATCGTCGAGAAACGTTCACGTTACGTTCAGCCGGAAGCAATACAATTCTTCACATACTTTGAATGACTCACCTGGTACAGTTTGATGGCGAAATTGTTTGACTGTGCAACAAATTGCGCGTTCGGGGTGTTGCTATTGTCGGCCATTGTGCTTGGAAGCTTATTTGTTACGTCGGGATGGTTCGTCAACTGCGTTTGAATTGATTTCACACTTGCTAGCAGAAGAACAGCTTGAGTAAGCGTACCGAATCGTCGAAACGTAGACACTGTGAGCGGGTTGAAGGTTATTTTGAGACTGGAATTGAATGCTGTTTCAACATATGAACTATATACTGCTGGCTGTGGCGTGAAGCGTGCGTATATTCACACTTACTTACTTCCGTTCGATGACTCATAGATCTGGGATGAACAGTGCTGTGGTGTATGTTTCAACGATAATTTTCGTAAGATCGGAGTGTTTTGATGGTTTTTTATCCGTTTTTGGCGGAGGGCGTCCACAAATGTGCAATTAATACCAACACTAATAAAGGTGCAATGTATATATAAAATACCGACACACTGCTTATCTACGAATAAAACTGGCGAAAGGAAAGGAAAATCACTCACACACCATAAATATGCGTTTGAAGAGCGAGTTTGTATATAGAACAGAAATGGTCGTTTGTTTGTTTTGAATGTATGCCGGTGACGTTTCTTGATTTTCTGGTACACGTTTATACTGTCAAGTTGAAACATCTCGATTTTGACGAAACAGAAAATATTGAACGAAATTCTTCGGGGTCAATTGACCCCGCAATGCCTGACGGCTCTGGTGGCAGATTGAATTTCAAATCGTTAGATCTAGTTGCTAAGAAACTCATTTCGTATTGCATTTGAACGAGATAATTCTAACTTTCGCTGAACATTTATTGTGAAACGATAATTCCACTAGAAGTTTGTCGCTCAACGTTTATCAAAATACAAAGCAATCCGCTTAACGGTGATTGAAGGAATAACAAGCAAATTTGCTATGTGTAAAATTATGACATATTTGCAAACAATGTCAAAAGAACTTCATCGAAGTTTTCAGAATTCCAGAAACACTTTAGTTGTCTCCAAAAAGCAATCACGTAATCTTTGTAGTCTCCATAGCGACTAGTTCGGTCCTGTCACAACCAAGCGGGTATATAAATCTGTCTTGTAGTTTTCCGTAACTCACTTAAAGTAGTTTTGTGACTTAGGCAAGTTATATACGAAATAGAAACTAATTGGTAGGCTTAAAACAATCCATCGAATTCCTTCCATAGGTGCATTAAGTGTATTAAGTACCAGTGTGTAACAATATCAAGTAGTAACAATATAAAGTAATGGTTGATGCTTTACACAGCCGCTGAGGTAAGTATGCTAAACTGTTAAAATCAGTAACATTCCGCAGTTTCTTGTGCACTCCATCTTGTGTAATTCCGCAGTTTCTTGTGCACTCCATCGAAGGTTCTAGAATCCTGAACCAATATTCGTTGTCGTTAACAAAATAATCTGGTAGCCGTACCAGTGTCCGCGGTTACAAGACTCGTCCTGTAAAAACAAAGAAGGAAAAAACTGGCTTTCTTACAGGGTTTCAATTAGAGAATGTTAAGACAAATTTGCCTTGTACGGTTCGGATGCTTGCACGGTTTCCCTAGCAACTTGCAACATTCTCCTGTGGTAAAAATCTCCATTTTGTTTGCTCGATTTCCATGTATGATTACAAAATTAAACGAACGAATTTGTATTCATACAAAATCTAAAAATATTGTGCGGCAGTAAGTACTACAAATAAGTTAGTTACATCGATACTGTATTTAAGTTGCTTTACATATCCCCTAATGTTAGTATGCAAAATACTTTAGAACAACTATTTTATGCCAGCTTGCAATGCCAACTGAGCTTTATGAACAAAGATTTATGAGACCAAAATCCTGGATGAGTTGTGACAACGATATTGTTAAATATTACGGTTACATTTGATTCATAATCGTAACATTATCTTAGATTAGTTGCGAGTTTACAGTAAATAAAACATAATCTTGTGGCGTCTGTACTGTCCATACGCTTCGAAAAGGTTTAATATAATTCAATAATTATTATTGTTACAGAACATTTTATGACCCCAGGTTTATGTGACGGCTACATTTGGAATTCCATCCAACCCGGAAATTTTTCACTTGTTATACTTTTCGCAATAGACAGCAGTACTTCGTTTTTCACAGCAACGGTAACAGTAGCTCCCAGTTTATTGCTATTGCTGGTTTTTCCCAACGTATGGACGGTTTCGTCAACAGGTCATCGACGATCCATTGCACGAAAAGACCGATAACTCCAACCCAACTAGATTGTCTATCCCAAGTCGTGAGTAACAAACTGGCTAAGTTAGTTCTAGTTAGTTCATCTGTACAAAAAAGGTTACATTATGGTCAAAGGTTATATGGTTGTATGGTTAAAAATATGGCCTCGAAAAGATGGGAAATTTTCGATTCACTTTCATGAAGTATTTAAAACATCCATTTATTTTTGTGCATTACATTCGACTACGATTGCTTGTTTTGTAAGTCCTGCACGAGTAATAAAGTACATCTAAAGAATGTTGAAAACTTTGCTCAACGGTAGCATAAACTCCATACCCTAATTGCTAACAATTGATGTTCCTGTTCATTTTTGTCAGCCGGAAGCATAAGTTAATGCTAGAGACTATGTACGAACATACGTGCTTCGTGATTGCCATAGCAGCAAGTACATAATCAGTGGAAGATAACGATCAAAATCGTCATATAATGTAAAGTTTTGGCTTTGCGTAAGGTATAAACGATGTAATGTGATGTATTTGCTATTCGTAGATATAGTTTTGGATAAGAAATAAGCAAATTCAATCGCAATCATCAAATGCTTGAAGTTACAATTGTATTTATTGCCATTAGTTTTTTATTTATTCGTTTTCGGATGAGCTAATTGAAGGAGTGTATACTTCATGAAGTTTTTACTGTGATTATCGTAATTTTATTACATTTACAAGTATTCATAACGTAACTGCAGTTACAAGTGATGAAGGTAGTTCAAGTTTCTACTGACAGTATTCATCATAACCATTTGTGATATGACAATAAGGGAAAGGAAAACCCAGAATGTTACAGCTTGGAAAATGTATAAACATGATTTTGCTATAGTTTGAAAATATCAGAATTATTTTCCTTTAAATGGACGCCGTTCGGTCTAGTCTCAATAGAAAAAAGGGATCCAACTCTTTATATAAAAAACTTGAACCGTTAACTTGACTGCAACTTTGCTTGATTTGAGTAGTACAGAGTTTAATCATTACTGAATTTGGGTATGACCACAAAATGGCCATTGCGAATATGAATTTTATATTCGGTAGATGAAATTATATCGGAGAGTAACATTTTAGCTCCGTGTTAGGAATCCGCGGTTGTTTGAAACCGTTGTATGATCACGACAATGGTGGGTTGGGTATGCTACCCCACCGTTCTTTGTTTAAAGGTTGCTAGACAAAAACCACAGACACTCTTGTCATCAAAAATCATTGAGTCACCTAATGCATACGACTGCATACGAACGTTGCTCTCATTATGAATGTACGAACAAATGCACAAATTTAACGGTCAGTAGTGTTCAAACATTCTTGCGTTTAAAATAAAATCAAATTATGATGATAACAGTAGTTCAGAAAACAGAGCAAATGAAAGCAACACGTGTATCGAATGAAATCACTCAAAATTAATAATTAAATTACAATTATTTGGAAGCAGTAGTAATGCAATACGGTGCAAGTGATAGTAAAATAATAAGGTAAACTTGTGTGTTTGGTTTCTGCATTATTTGCCTAATTTTCCACGAATCTCTCTCTAGGGAGTTCATGGAGAAAATATGGCTTATATTATGTTATACATAGATCCATTTTACAGGTAAAATTGTGTTACCGATTTTCTTTCATGTTCATGAAACATACTGCACCCATTCCAATGTCGATATGGTGGTGTGAGCGTGAAATTCTGTACGTGTGCATGCAGCATATGTTCAGAATCCGATTTTGTCCGATGTTAGAAGTGCAGCAATAAACCAAAACACTGTTAAATGGCCGGTCGACCCGTTTCCGGTATATCTTTGCTATTGTAGTAGGGTCGATCAGTAGTTGAGTGTGGCATAACAATAGACTTCATATATCATAATTCGGATTTTTAATAATGTCTGCAATAAATTCAATTGAATTGAATTTCAATTGCATTTATTTATTTGATTATGCTAAGTCGGTGTAGCACTCATGGATTATTTTTTATGATTTTTTATGACTATTTTTTATGAAAATGGTCGTTTCAAATAACTTGAAATTTATTACAATAGAGCATATTGAATCAAAACATATGTGCTTTAAAAGTGCGATGTTTCAACACTTATATTAAAAAGTTAATTTGGTTATATTACCAGGTAATATTATTAAACAGAAAGACAAACACAAATGAAAAAGATTTGGAAACTTTTCGTGGAACCTGTGAGTGTCTTGTTTCAGTGAGTCTCACCCATCCGTTGGTATACATTTAGCAGCTAGGCTAACTATCGGTCGCTGGTATATTGGGACAGTCGAATGCACCCGATGTTAGGTAACTCGTTAGAAGTGCGCGATAGAGGTTGTTGCTGATGAATGCCTGAAATTGACAAACTGTATACTGTAAACTGCAAGCGACGTGAGGGTTTGGCCTGTTTGACGTTAAACCTTGTACCTGAAACTCTTGAACGAAGTGGAAGTTCGAAAACGCCCGGTATGCGGTAGATTAATAATTTTACGTTAACACAAGATTGTTACGCTTAAAGGGTCGGCTTAGTCTAGACCAATTTCCTTTAACGGCGAATGATAGCGTTGCAGACATGGAAAACATGTTTGATGGTAACCATTATCGTGCTCTTGTACATCACAAAGTATGGTTGAATTACTAGCATGCAGATGCAACTACACCTTGTATGGCAAATGCTTTGATGCAGCTGCCTTGTTCGTAGCGTGCTGCTGGATATGTTATTCCATTTTGCAATCAAAGTGATTTGTGGTCTAAGATGTTCACTAGTTTTAATTATGCAAGCACAATTCAAAGCTTTTTACGTGTTCTGTTCATTATTGCGTTCTAAAGTACTAAAATGGTAAAATGGTACGAATTAACGAATCTAATGTAAATATCTGCTTAATTTTTATTTTCGTCGATTTCAGTTATCGCGTCGCAATGTTATGTCGCAATGTCAATATAGACAGTATATGTCAATATAGACAGTAGATACGATACAATAGCAGATAGCGGTGCCGGTCTTTCACACGACAGGACTGATACCATGATCCCATTCGGACTAATTATTATGCCCCTCTATTTTTATTTTTTTTATTTAATTTAATTTAAAAATTCTATTTTTAATTTTTTGATTTTTAATGCTACTTGGCAGCTTGCCATGTATGTAGTCTTTTAAATTAGAATTAGTAATTATAACAGTAATAATTTCATTTAATACATCATTTACGTGTCTGTGTTTTACCACCAACCAGTACATCAGTCAACCCTCAAGTACATTAATTAATGAAAAGGAGCATTATAGTTTGTAAACATTTGCTTTACTTGCTATGTGAAACATTGATATATTGAACCATCATTTATAGAGTAAAATAAATGATAATTTAATTTTTTTCTGTCATAATAAACATTCGCAATTGACTCGGACAGTTTAAGTCTAAGTTTATGTTCTATAGAGTTAAATTTATCAAATCATGTCTAATCGGTGACACATCGGTTCCATTACTATTAATCCTGTTTCCTTCCAGTGATAGTTACTTGGTATGTAGCAATGATGATTTACTGCTGTTTCCAATGTCAATTGGAACATACACATTCACACATTGTATCTGCTTTTTGATTCGTGATGCTGATATCATCCGTTGTTGTAGGTTGACTCTAACCATAGTTGACTCTAGCCATAGTAGCCTGCAATGCAACTGCAACATCCGGTAGTTGCTCATGTGCGTATTAATTAACAATTTATGCTTTAGCGAGTGGAAAATGGATGCTCGTAGTTGCAAATCTCAACACCAACGAAGCCCGTGACTTCGATAGCCGAGTCGAGTAGAGTTTTTACAGCCGAACGAATTGGTCGGCGACTAATTGTTCATTAGCATTTGCAACGAATGAGCATTCGTGTTCGACTAGCACACTGGGCTTTCCATGAATAGGTTTCTGTTTTTGACAAGTAACAACATTGAACGAACACTATAAATCAAGGTGATGGACATGGTTGACTCCCGTTTTGGGTTTGATTTTCTTGGTAAAAAAGCAAATTGATGAATAAGTTGACATCGTTCGCATACTTGTCAGCTCTGTTTAGAAAATTGTACGTGTTACATGTGTTACTTAGCACCTTATGCAATTGATTGGGTTTTCATTCAAAATACAAGCTGCTTTCTAATGATAAGATCTTGGCTTCAATAACACTGTTCAAAAGAAGTTAGTTTCCATGCCGACAATAAGCTAGCAGCTCACAGTGCAAAAAGGAGAATACGCATCCCTCTATACAGGTCAAGTGAGCGATTAATTACAACTTTGTTAATGTTCCTAGTGTCTCGTGACAGTGTACTCGATTTTGCGAAAATATCCCAATATTTTCAGAGAAGCATGCAGCATGCCAGGCCGTAAATTCTCTAATGAAATATATAACTTTGAATATTTTCATTTTAATAATTAGTAGTACAAACTTTTCAAAATCATTTAGTAGTTTTTGCAATTTTTTTAACCTATTCATCATGCAAGGTACTTCTGTAGATTTCACATGCATGAAGTAGGTTTAACTTGTTAGAAATGTTTCAGCCTGCCATAAATATGTGAGGTTTTGTTTAATATGCCATAGCTAGATTCGGCATGGTATAGAAAAAAGTAGAAAGGACGAAGAAATACTACAAATATATTACATATTACGTTTACTATATTCAGTTTTTTATATAATACCTACAGAGTATCAGTTCATTGTTCAATTTAACTTTATATTATTATATATTTGGAGAAATACTTAAAGTGTTTCAGACTTGTTTTCGTTTTATTCCAGTTTTTTTAACACTGTTGGGGGGGATTCATAAATTAAATTATGAAATGCGCAAGTGTTTAATTATTGGGGAAAAAATTTAAAAACTGTACTGATGAATTAATTTGTTGTGACTTCCACATTTTACTATTCTAAAAAATTGTTGATCAATGATTGGATGACCAAAATCAATATTCATAACTACCTCCCAAGTTACCTTGTTACAATTACAAGCGTTCAAAACTATAGGGGAACATTCGTAAAAAAAATCGACGGTACGCAGTACGATTGTCGCTTCTCTCGTTTAATGCTGTGTTAAATTCGGGTGCGTTTAATGCTGCATTGTCGGTACATTATCCATTCTTATCGATGGTGACGGGGAACCTCGGGTTGTTCATTTACGATGTTGCGTTTGTGATGCTGTTTCGGTAACACCATTTTCGTTACCTTAGTTTTTGTTTGTTTACCCGTTTGGATCTGCCGTATCTTACGCGGTTTTGAACACCGTTTCTTTTCGAACTATATATTTATGCCAGATAAGAATTCCAGCTCGACAGGTTTTACTTCTACAAACTTTGACTCAGACTATTCTGTTTTCTCATCCAGTAGATTTATTAATCTTCAAATATATCTAAGTTCAAATAAGCCGTATATGGACGATGAAATTGTAACTTTATATTGTTGTCTCTTGTAAAAGGTTTAAACATGTTCCCATAAAACGAATAATATAACCATTATAAAAAAAAATTCATTGTTGCTGTTTTGGGTAAATTGTTTCCTTAAGTGGATTCCATCAAATATCTGTTGACGAAAAGATCTATCAGTTGATGTCAAGAATTTCATTTCTGGACAAAGTGTCAAAGTAGATTGTGTCTTTTCTGCTGCTAATCGATTTAACAGCTTGGGTTGCAGTTTTTCCACAAGCAGTTCATCCTTTTTTGCTTCTTAAGGCTACATTGAATCTAAGATACATTGTAATCCAAAAATAAGAAATTGGTTAAATTGTACTGGGAATAAAATTCAGAGCATGTTTTTTTTCTGGCTATGGAAATGCAACTCTGCATTCAAAACTCTTCACGGGATTTTTTTTTTATTTTCTTCATGTTCAAGAAACATGCTGTAACCTAGTCCGCCCAGGACTATTCCACGACCCATAAGATTATGCCAAAAGACTGTCACTAGAGTCATCAGATTTAGTGGAACGTTAGTACGTGTTTGTAATCGTTCTCGTACATCCGAAAGCTTTTTTGTTGAATTTCGGCTTCCGGTTAACAGTAAAACGCTCTTTGAACCGTTTTTATGTATTATACGCCGTGGAAATCGGGATGTTCATCTTTTACCACTATAGGATTTCCAATGTATCAGATCCTTATTTTCTAAGCATTTATGTAAAATTCTTCTGCATACGTTTTTTTTTTCTTTGCCATTACGAAAACTGGTAAACTTCATATTCTATCAAATCTGATTTCAACTCACTCCGAGAACTTGACACCATCAATTTTACCTATGATGCAATTTTCAATCAATTTTATTAAAGAGATTTAAAGATAGCACAAATTCAGTGTGTGCAAATTTCAAATGATGTGCTCTTTATGGAAACGTCGCTTTCGGAAAAATATTCTAGTGTGCAAATGTTCTAGATCCTCTAAACAAAACAGCGTCGGATGATTGTAAAGCTGAAGCTTTTGCCGAATCCTATTTAATACTTTTAAACCTTTAACCTTTCCATCAGCGATTCGTAAGTGTAACAGATGATCCCAAAATAAAAGCAATATTGCTTACTGCTCATCGACAATGATACCGATTGTTGTTTCCTATGTAGTCACAAATTACATTCGACATCTGTTTCCGTATCGTGTTATCGTCATCCTCATTCTCTCTCTCTCATCGTCCGGATAAATGAAAAATCCTCAACATGCACCAATTACGGTGGAATAATAAAACGTGTCACCCACGGATCAATTTCCAGTGTTGTAAATCAGTTCATCATTGCTACATGTAAATGGGTCTTGATCAAAACATCGTTAAAGTTTTAATTAGTTTAAGCCTGAAATTATACATGTATAAATGGCTTATTGTTTGTCTTTTAGAGGCGATTTTCACTTACCTACATCATTTTGTTTATCCAAAATAAAAACTTGGTACATCTATTTCGCTTATGCATGCATTTTTTGCATTTTTGCATTCTTTTGCAGACAAGAATTGTAGTATAACAATGGTCAATCATTTGTTTATCAATTGGGAACTTATTCTGAAAAACCACTGTCTAATTAATGAAACAAAGCCTTGTTAAAGTATTCTGAAGAAATTTTCAATTTGTTAGAAATCTTACGTGAGCATGACTATTTACTTACATGTACAGCTAATTCGTTCATTTGAAAAATGAATGATTTTTTTTTTGGGATAGATTTTCAAGTATTAAGAGTGGTATGAATTTTATAAAAAATCAAATTAAAAATCAGAATAAAAATTGGCCACTTTATTCTTCTCGACTGTTGATGTTATTTTTGATTGTCCATCCGCTCCCTTACATGGTAACCTTCTCAAAGATGTGCAATGCGTGGGGTCCACAAACACGACAGTTGTGACCAAACGACGCATAAATAGATCGTTTGTGCCGAATCGTTCGTAGATCAAGCCCCTTCGAATAATTTGGCATTGAACTGGCGGGTTTTCCATCGTCTATTTGCGATTCGTAGGGGAACTCTACTTCCTTAAAGTTGATATATGAGGAATACTGTGCCAGCAACCTTCCGTGTTGGATTTTCTCATAAATATTCACGGCACTCTGCATAGCAAGTGAAAGGATAAGGGTGAAACCGTGGCCAACGAAAGTGTTGATAAATTCACTGGTCCTGCGTAATCTATATGAATTCTTGGCATAGGTTTTGATGGGACTATCCGAGTTTTAAGTGTTGCCTTGTTAGGTGATTTTCCACGACGATATTGTTGTAAGACACAATGTCGGAATGTTTTTGGAACATCAACGTTATCACCAAACATTGTACAACCATCTACTATGGTAAGAGATTGCCGTCTGAGAAAATAGGGTTTATCAAATCAAATAACATAGTTCATATGTATTACGTACGAATGTTACGATGGTAATTCAGTTACGTTAGCTGGAAGTACAATCGCAACGAAGGTCTTCACTTTCTCGGGGTCTGGGCGGATTCCTGGACTGTCCAAAATGTGTTCCTAGTAAGTAAGATGTGTCTGCAAGAAACGACATTTGTCAAAGTTAGCGTGGAATGCTTATTCTTTCAGTCATTGGAAAAGTTGATTGATGTTCATGTTCTTCAAATCGAAATCTTTGCATTAACGGTTGACTTTCCCACCATAGCTGATAAAATCCTTAGCTTCTGAATTTAGCAGCTGTAGACTTTGACATCGCTTCTGGAAGATATATGTTTGTACACTAAAAATTTCTATGAAAAATTTGACAGTGCTCTTGAAGTCTACAACTTTTGGAATTTTAGGCATAATGTAGTTGAAGTTTGATTGTACAGAGAAACATGGTGGTTTATTAGGTTTTGAAACCTTTAACTGGTGGTTTATTAACTCAACTCTTTCTAGTTACAGAGCGCATATTTATACGCTAATGGTTGCTACGTGGCAGTTGTGCAAAATGAACGCCGAAACTAACTGCATTAATCATAGTTTGCAACGATTTCCAGCA